>JAWDGP010007146.1:17500-37401 GCA_033675545.1 Elysia crispata | reverse complement strand
GCGTCACTCAGTTAAAACTTTAATTAACTTAGTGACTGGTAAGTATAGATAAACATGAATAGCATTAAAACACGAGCGAGTCTTGTAAAAAATATATATTTGGAACCGATAATTTTAATGTAGCCACCAACTACAGGTAAAAACAACTTGTCTCCACAAGTCTCTCTCCTTTTTATAACCATTTCCTGTACATCCACACTTAACGCGATTTCACCGTTTTCAGCCGGGTGATATGGGGGCAATTAACAATTTCTTGAAGAATTTAACTGATGACGGGATGTTTCGAATAACGGAAACATTTGCCTTTTACTTTGAATTCTCTGACAATAACCACTGAGTATAATAAGAGCCTGTTTATTGAACAATTCTCTGACAATAACCACTGAGTATGATAAGAGCCTGTTTATCGAACAATTCTCTGACAATAACCACTGAGTATGATAAGAGCCTGTTTATCGAACAATTCTCTGACAATAATCACTGAGTATGATAAGAGCCTGTTTATCGAACAATTCTCTGACAATAACCACTGAGTATGATAAGAGCCTGTTTATCGAACAATTCTCTGACAATAACCACTGAGTATGATAAGAGCCTGTTTATCGAACAATTCTCTGACAATAATCACTGAGTATGATAAGAGCCTGTTTATCGAACAATTCTCTGACAATAACCACTGAGTATGATAAGAGCCTGTTTATCGAACAATTCTCTGACAATAAACACTGAGTATGATAAGAGCCTGTTTATCGAACAATTCTCTAACAATAACCACTGAGTATGATAAGAGCCTGTTTATCGAACAATTCTCTAACAATAACCACTGAGTATGATAAGAGCTTGTTTATCGAACAATTCTCTAACAATAATCACTGAGTATGATAAGAGCCTGTTTATCGAACAATTCTCTAACAATAACCACTGAGTATGATAAGAGCCTGTTTATCGAACAATTCTCTAACAATAACCACTGAGTATGATAAGAGCCTGTTTATCGAACAATTCTCTAACAATAATCACTGAGTATGATAAGAGCTTGTTTATCGAACAATTCTCTAACAATAACCACTGAGTATGATAAGAGCTTGTTTATCGAACAATTCTCTAACAATAATCACTGAGTATGATAAGAGCCTGTTTATCGAACAATTCTCTAACAATAACCACTGAGTATGATAAGAGCTTGTTTATCGAACAATTCTCTAACAATAACCACTGAGTATGATAAGAGCCTGTTTATCGAACAATTCTCTAACAATAATCACTGAGTATGATAAGAGCCTGTTTATCGAACAATTCTCTAACAATAACCACTGAGTATGATAAGAGCTTGTTTATCGAACAATTCTCTAACAATAACCACTGAGTATGATAAGAGCTTGTTTATCGAACAATTCTCTAACAATAATCACTGAGTATGATAAGAGCTTGTTTATCGAACAATTCTCTAACAATAATCACTGAGTATGATAAGAGCTTGTTTATCGAACAATTCTCTAACAATAATCACTGAGTATGATAAGAGCCTGTTTATCGAACAATTCTCTAACAATAATCACTGAGTATGATAAAGAGCTTGTTTATCGAACAATTCTCTAACAATAACCACTGAGTATGATAAGAGCTTGTTTATCGAACAATTCTCTGACAATAACCACTGAGTATGATAAGAGCCTGTTTATCGAACAATTCTCTGACAATAATCACTGAGTATGATAAGAGCCTGTTTATCGAACAATTCTCTGACAATAACCACTGAGTATGATAAGAGCCTGTTTATCGAACAATTCTCTGACAATAACCACTGAGTATGATAAGAGCCTGTTTATCGAACAATACCTACACAACTCCCGTGACGACGCCCCTTGGCTAACACAGTGGCAGAGACTGTACGCTCTTCCTGGGAACTGTCGCGTCTGGATGTGACTGAGAAGCAGATGCTGTCTACAGCTGACACGATACCTTGGATGTGAATAATAATAATTTAAAATTCAGTAAATTGAATAGTAGAAAGTACTACCATACAGTTATATGAATACATAAATGTACTTGAAGGAACTACGAAGTGTGTTTTTCGTGTGACACATTTTTTTATTATGTCAATAAAAGCAATTTTAAGAATGCATCATGTAACTTTAGAAAATAGCATAATACTCATCATACATATAAAATTTATCAAAATATAAACAAATGCTTATTGCTTAAGGTCGTGACCAAATATAAATAAATATTTGTTTTAATTTTATAGAAGCAATGAATAAATAAAGAAGTATTTAATTTAAAAAAGAAAGAATAAAAAACCAAGAGAAATAGATAACTTCAACTCTCTCCTATAACCGAGTATAGTTAAAATGCAGCACCAGTATTTCAGTTTGTAACCATTAACTAACGCTTTATAAAAAAAAGTCTGATATTAATGATAACAACTTTAACTTGAATTTCTTCTAATCCTTTAACATTATACGGTAGTCTAAAGATTGTAAAACAGGAGTTTCTGAACATCTTGGCGAACCGTTTTTGATATATACACCCTTGTGCGGAAAAAGGCTCATCGCCATGATTCTCAAGTGGTGATTGGGACAGGACGTAACCCGGTATGGTGGCAGACGACCACCATGATTTCCAGATGGTGATTGGGACAGGACACAAACCGGTATGGTGGCAGACTGACCGCCATGATTTCCAGATGGTGATTGGGACAGGACACACCCCGGTATGGTGACAGACTGACCTCTATGATTTCCAGGTGGTGATTGGATCAAGACACACCGCAGTATGGTGACGGACTGACCTCTATGATTTCCATGTAGTGATTGGGACAGGACGCACCCCGGTATGGTGACAGACTAACTTCTATGATTTCCAGGTGGTGATTGGATCAAGACACACCGCAGTATGGTGACGGACTGACCTCTATGATTTCCATGTAGTGATTGGGACAGGACGCACCCCGGTATGGTGACAGACTAACTTCTATGATTTCCAGGTAGTGATTGGGTCACGACATACCCCAGTACGGTGACAGACTGACCGCTATCAAGTTCCAAATGGTAATTGAGTTCTGATTCCTTCTCTTCCTCCCCCCCCCCCACTTGCGCTGTGACAGTCTGACCACCATGATTTCCAGGTAGTGATTGGGACAGGACACACTTAGCGGATGCTTATGTAACAGATGAGGAGTTTTGCATATTTGAAAGATGTGTACATCTGTTTTATAGTTTAAGCGTCTCATTAGACAAGTCTATAATTCAAAGAGGAAAAGCAAAAAAGAAAAGGGAAGAAAGGAACCGAAATTGTAGAGAAAGAGGAAGAGAGAGAGAGACACACTAAGACGGATATACAAAAGAAACAGCTGTAAATGTATTTTGTATTCTGTCTATAACTTCCTCAGATTAATGCTTTAAAAACTACAAAAGAAAATTATCGCTTTTTTCTAAGTAAGCTTTAAATCTTTAGAGGTTAAAACCATAAATTTTTACAATCTATGGACGATTGGGAAGGAAAAAAACAGCCACTCGTATTTCTTTGATCAGAATTCATTTCGACAGATACACTTTCATTTTAATCAACCTTTATCTTGGCATGAGGATAATAAGGGATATTTTAAACTGGTTTGGTTCCGGAACAATTTATTTTCTTATAAAAAATCTACTTATCTATTTAAGAACAAGATCTTATTCAATCTAAAACTAATGAGGTCAGATCGACTGCAGATTTAAAAGATTGATTAAAAAAAGCGGATAAATAGTTTGTGGTGACAAAAAAAACAACCTGAATTATATAACATATTCTGATAATAATAATAATAATAATAATAATAATAATAATAATAATAATAATAATAATAATAATAATAATAATAATAATAATAATAATAATAATAGTAATAATAATAATAATAATAATAATAATAATCATAGTTTTTCGTGGAGTTGAAGTTATATTATTGTTGCAGTCTGAAAAATTGAGGTATATCACACAAAAAAATTGTTTTGATTTTCATTTTATTTTCAAAGCAAACCCTAACGAATTTTTACTCAAACAAATTCCACGACAAGAAAATAAAGTTTGACACAAAAGAGATTCTAGTTGCTAGATAAACGTCGAAAAAAGGGGAGTTAAGCAAAAAATGTAAAAAAAAAATCTTGAACCAAATAGAAAATAATTATACGTATATATATATATATATATATATATATATATATATATATATAATACAGCTTGGCACAAATCAGACGGGTAGCAGTAATGGGACCATGCAGTAATAACAAAATCAAAAATTAACAGGTGGATGTATTTTCTTTGAAAACTCACAAAATTACATGTTTACAAAACATTTATTACTCTCAATTATGAGACTTGTGGTGTGAAAGTTAAAAAGGTCATTGGAAGGACGTTAACTAGAGCCAGGTGGTTAATGTAATTATTGCATCATAAAGAGACCACTGGGTGAAAAATCAGAACATGCATGTCGTGAGAAATTGTAAGTAAGACTGTATTATATATTATAATTGTATAAAGTTTATTATAAAGAAAGAGAGAAAGGAATAGTGAAGTCGAGAAAGAAAGAGAGAGAAAGAGAGATAGAAACACAGAGAGAGAGAGAGTGAGAGAGAGAGAGAGAGAGAGAGAGAGATTGAGTGATCGTTTGTTTGTTGGGTTTATCATCCTTCACAAATATAACATACAATTAGATAATTAAGATACACATTCTATATTAATATTATACATCTCAAAATCAGTAACACGGAACGTACACCATTAGCTCTTCTCAAACACTCTCAGAATCTAGCTTTACAAAATTATCTCAAGTTTAATGGAATGATATAGATATTTGCATGGTATTGGTAATTTTTGCTTGGCTTAAGAAAGCTTAAGTTGAAAGTACATCTGACATTTTTAGAAATTTATCAGGTAGGTCTGACTTACTTGACTTAGGGCCTTCCGCGTCTCAGTCGTCCGACGGGGGCGCTTCGGCAGCTTTTCGGATTCTCGTCGACAGTTCTCTCCATTGCTGTCTGTTCTGGGCGATGCATCTTAGGTGTTCGAGGTCTTCCCTAGTTGTGAGTTGTAGTGTGTTTTCTTGTAGTCTTGATAGGTCTTTGTTGAGGACGACTGGTAGTGTTGTTAAAGGGCGGCCCCGAAACTTTTTTCCGTGTGTGGCGAAATAGCTGTTCATTGATTTATTAGCAGGTATTTCAATATTTCTTCTAAGTATGTGCCCGAAAAGGCGCCACCTGTTCTCAAGTATATAAATAGAAAGGGGTTGTTCCTCGCACTTGTTGTAAAGAGATGAATTTGTGATTTTAACGGGGTATTTGATGTTGAGAACTTTCCTTAGCTGTTTACGATGAAATGCATTTAATTTTTCTTCTTCAGATTTTGTCAGTGCCCAGGTGCCGCAGTTGTAGACAAGTATTGATTTTACGAGCGACCTGTATAATTTCAGCTTGGTCTTTCTTTTAATCTTATCTCCTTTGATCCAGACATTTAGAAGCTTTGTCAGTGCTGCATTGGATAGTCGTTTCCTCCTCTCAACGTCTTCTTCGTCGCCTATGAGAGTTCCAACTTTTTTTGTATTTTTATACTCTGTTCCAGCTCTTGACAACGTTGTAAACTCTGTCTTATCTATATTGACCAGTAGATTGTATTTATGTAAGGTGTTTTGTACTTCTTCCGTATCGACGAAATTCAGACCAACAAAATCTACGTCGTCAGCGTATGCAATCTCTGTAGGTAGAGTCTTTTCCAGTTTATTGGGTAGGTAGGTCTATCAAGCGCAAATTCTCGTACGCCCTGCAAACTAATAATCTGGTGTTTATCTTCAATATCCTTTTTTTTAATAGAGCGCATAAGAATTATTGTATATTTATATTGTTGGAATACTTGTTTCTATGGCATGGAATATATTAAACGCCTAGCCTGAATCTCATTAGTGTTGTTTGTAGAGAGAAAGGTAGGGCTCTATGGAACAGGAATGATTCTAAGTAGATTTTAGATTTAGATGATGATGAGCAGAAATGTAGGTCAGGATTTGAGGTTAATGTTCCATGCCAACTTTGCTTAAGCCCATCACACAGTCTTTCTTTAAATAAAATACGAGATGCCTGTTCATTCCCAACTTTCTGAAATAGCCATACATATCCAAAACCATTTGAATACAGAAAATATTTCAAATAAGTTATTCACGAATTAATATTCTTATCATTTATTCCTATCATCATCTCGTATGCTTATTTTGGAAATGTTGTCTCATGCATTTTCAGCCACATCAACTGGTGTTTTACACAGCGTATTAAGTGGTTCATATACACAGGATATCTTGCTGCTTCACCATACTGTAAAGTGTTTGAAGTGTACATTGACACATTTAAGAATTGCTTCAGCGCTGTATGTACTTGTTCAATATGTAAGTGTTCCTGTTTATCCCACAATTCACTCCCATATATATGTAAGTATGGGTTGTGCCATGAGTCGAAAAGTTTAGAGAAAAGTTTAAGGTTATTGCATGCTAATCTTTTCTTGGATTTTACAATACAGAAGCTTGCTTTCTTGGCTTTAGTAACTAGGTCTGTAACGCAATTGGTGAGGCTCATCCGTGAAGAGAAATCGATACCAAGATATTTGTAGGAATTTACAATTTCTGATTGGGTATTACCATAAGTCCAGTTTTCATGCTTGCTTAGGTCTCCACCATTTCTGAAAATCACGATTTTACTTTTATGGATATTTGCATGCAGGCCTAGTTTCTTTGACTGACTGTACAAAACATTTAGCTTATTCTGGAGGCCTCTAGCAGAATCGAGACCAGTATTATATCATTAGCAAAAGCAAATGGTGTATAATGCTCATGTGTTAGGTGAAATTTGGATATCATGTCTTGTTTCTCTGTTTATGTTACGACTTAACTTTGGACTAAAAAATACTGAACAGCAAAGGGCTCAAGAGACATCCCTGTTTTAAGCCCAATGGAGAAAAAAAATTGGGTATTTTGTTGTTATTTCTGACAGCTGATGATACGATTCTGTATAAGCTTCTTATGGCCGCAAGTATTTTTCTCGAGACTTAATAGCGTTTAAGAATAATTTTATTGAGAAGTGTAACTCTGTTGATGGAATCGGACAATTTTTTTATAGTCGATATATGCCACGTACAGTTTTCTGCTTCGAGAGAGTTGTTTTAAGATTAGGGCTTAAAGTGTAAATATAAGGTCTACAGTGGAATACTTTATTCAATATGATTATTATTATTACTTTATTCAATATAAGTTTAGTGCGTTTAGTGGAAAGAGGAAAAAAAAAGCGAGTATATTTTTATTTTTAAATCTACAATAGTCACAAATTAATATGCGTACATACAACTTATGTCGCTAATTTATTACCAAAGTCACAAAAAAACTTTGTATCTGTCCGACTTCAAGTCAGTCAATAGTAACCCATCCCTCAAACACACACTCTACTTGACACAATTAAACAATTAATACATCTCTCTCTCTCTCTCTCTCTCTCTCTCTCTCTCTCTCTCTCTCTCTCTCTCTCTCTCTCTCTCTTTCTCGCTCTGACTGTCTATCTATCTCGTTGTTATCTATCTATCTATCTCTTTCTTTCTATTTTTCTGTCTCTATCTTTCTCTCTCTCTCGTTCTCTCTCTATTTATTTCTCTCTCGCGCTCTCGCACTTTCTCTCTCAATCTCTTCTTTCTCTCTCTATCTATCGATCTCATTTACTCTCTCTCTCTCTCTCTCTCTCTCTCTCTCTCTCTCTCTCTCTCTCTCTCTCTCTCTCTCTCTCTCTCTCTTTTCTCTCTCTATCTCTGCTTTTGATCTCACACAGGAGAGAGGACTAATATTATTTTGAAAAGTACTCACAGCAATTTTTCTGTGTTTGTATATTAGAGTCGTCTAGAAACCATATTTGTGTGTTGCAATGCGAGTCAGTAATACACACAAAGATTGTTTGAATTGTGTTAGAGGGAGAGGTCGTGTTGTTGTACTAGAGAGAGTGGTCGTGTTAGTTCAGTTAGAGAGAGTGGTCGTGTTAGCTCAGTTCGAGAGAGTGTTTGTATTAGTTGAGCTACAGAGAGTGGTCGTGTTAGTTCAGATAGAGAGAGTGGTCGTGTTAGTTCAGCTACAGAGAGTGGTCGTGTTATTTCAGTCAGAGAGAGTGGTCGTGTTAGTTGTACTAGAGAGAGTGGTCGTGTTAGTTCAGCTACAGAGAGTGGTCGTGTTATTTCAGTCAGAGAGAGTGGTCGTGTTAGTTGTACTATAGAGAGTGGTCGTGTTAGTTCAGTTAGAGAGAGTGGTCGTGTAGTTCAGTTAGAGAAAGTGGTCGTGTTAGTTGTACTAGAGAGAGTGGTCGTGTTAGTTGTACTAGAGAGAGTGGTCGTGTTAGTTAAGTTATAGAGAGTGGTCGTGTTAGTTGTACTAGAGAGAGTGGTCGTGTTAGTTGTACTAGAGAGAGTGGTCGTGTTAGTTGTACTAGAGAGAGTGTTCGTGTTAGTTCAGTACTAGAGAGAGTGGTCGTGTTAGTTCAGTTATAGAGAGTGGTCGTGTTAGAACAGTACTAGAGAGAGTGGTCGTGTTAGTTCAGTTAGAGAGAGTGGTCGTGTTAGAACAGTTAGAGAGAGTGGTCGTGTTAGTTCAGTACTACAGAGAGTGGTCCTGTTAGTTGTAACAGTTAGAGAGAGTGGTCGTGTTAGTTGTACTAGAGAGAGTGGTCGTGTTAGAACAGTTAGAGAGAGTGGTCGTGTTAGTTGTACTAGAGAGTGGTCGTGTTAGTACAGTTAGAGAGAGTGGTCGTGTTAGAACAGTTAGAGAGAGAGTGGTCGTGTTAGTTCAGTTAGAGAGAGTGGTCGTGTTAGAACAGTTAGAGAGAGTGGTCATAATAGAACAGTTAAAGAGAGTAGTCGTGTTAGAACAGTTAGAGAGAGTGGTCGTGTTAGAACAGTTAGAGAGAGTGGTCGTGTTAGTTGTATTAGAGAGAGTGGTCGTATTAGTTGTATTAGAGAGAGTGGTCGTATTAGTTGTGTTAGAGAGAGTAGTCGTGTTAGAACAGTTAGAGAGAGTAGTCGTGTTAGAACAGTTAGAGAGCGTTTTCGTATTAGTACAGTTAGAGAGAGTGGTCGTGTTAGTTGTGTTAGAGAGAGTAGTCGTGTTAGAACAGTTAGAGAGAGTAGTCGTGTTAGAACAGTTAGAGAGAGTGGTCGTGTTAGAACAGTTAGAGAGATTAGTCGTGTTAGAACAGTTAGAGAGAGTAGTCGTGTTAGAACAGTTAGAGAGAGTAGTCGTGTTAGAACAGTTAGAGAGAGTGGTCGTGTTAGTTCAGTTAGAGAGAGTAGTCGTGTTAGAACAGTTAGAGAGAGTAGTCGTGTTAGATCAGTTAGAGAGAGTGGTTGTGTTAGTTCAGTTAGAGAGAGTGGTCGTGTTAGAACAGTTAGAGAGAGTGGTCGTGTTAGAACAGTTAGAGAGAGTAGTCGTGTTAGTTCAGTTAGAGAGAGTGGTCGTGTTAGAACAGTTAGAGAGAGTGGTCGTGTTAGTTGTACTAGAGAGAGTGGTCGTGTTAGTACAGTTAGAGAGAGTGGTCGTGTTAGAACAGTTAGAGAGAGTGGTCGTGTTAGAACAGTTAGAGAGAGTGGTCGTGTTAGTTGTGCTAGAGAGAGTGGTCGTGTTAGTTCAGTTAGAGAGAGTGGTCGTGTTAGAACAGTTAGAGAGAGTAGTCGTGTGAGAACAGTTAGAGAGAGTGGTCGTGTTAGTTCAGTTAGAGAGAGTAGTCGTGTTAGAACAGTTAGAGAGAGTAGTCGTGTTAGAACAGTTAGAGAGAGTTGTCGTGTTAGAACAGTTAGAGAGAGTAGTCGTGTTAGAACAGTTAGAGAGAGTGGTCGTGTTAGAACAGTTAGAGAGAGTAGTCGTGTTAGTTCAGTTAGAGAGAGTGGTCGTGTTAGTACAGTTAGAGAGAGTGGTCATGTTAGTACAGTTAGAGAGAGTGGTCATGTTAGAACAGTTAGAGAGAGTGGTCGTGTTAGAACAGTTAGAGAGAGTGGTCGTGTTAGAACAGTTAGAGAGAGTGGTCATGTTAGAACAGTTAGAGAGAGTAGTCGTGTTAGTTCAGTTAGAGAGAGTGGTCATGTTAGAACAGTTAGAGAGAGTAGTCGTGTTAGTTCAGTTAGAGAGAGTAGTCGTGTTAGTACAGTTAGAGAGAGTGGTCATGTTAGAACAGTTAGAGAGAGTGGTCGTGTTAGTTCAGTTAGAGAGAGTAGTCGTGTTAGTTCAGTTAGAGAGAGTGGTCGTGTTAGAACAGTTAGAGAGAGTGGTCGTGTTAGTTCAGTTAGAGAGAGTAGTCGTGTTAGAACAGTTAGAGAGAGTGGTCGTGTTAGAACAGTAAGAGAGAGTGGTCGTGTTAGTTCAGTTAGAGAGAGTAGTCGTGTTAGTACAGTTAGAGAGAGTGGTCGTGTTAGTTCAGTGAGAGAGTGGTCGTGTTAGCTCAGTTAGAGAGAGTGGTCGTGTTAGTACAGTTAGAGAGCGTTTTCGTATTAGTACAGTTAGAGAGAGTGGTCGTGTTAGCTCAGTGAGAGAGAGTGTTCGTGTTAGTTCAGTGAGAGAGATTGGTCGTGTTAGTTCAGTGAGAGAGATTGTTCGTGTTAGTTCAGTGAGAGAGAGTGGTGGTGTTAGTTCAGTTAGAGAGAGTGGTCGTGTTAGTTCAGTTAGAGAGAGTGGTCGTGTTAGTTCAGTTAGAGAGAGTGGTCGTGTTAGTTCAGCTAGAGAGAGTGGTCGTGTTAGTTCAGTTAGAGAGAGTGGTCGTGTTAGTTCAGTTAGAGAGAGTGGTCGTGTTAGTTCAGTTAGAGAGAGTGGTCGTGTTAGTTCAGTTAGAGAGAGTGGTCGTGTTAGTTCAGTTAAAGGAGGTGGTCGTGTTAGTACAGTTAGAGAGATTGGTCGTGTTAGTTCAGTTAGAGAGAGTGGTCGTGTTCGTTCAGTTAGAGACAGTGGTCGTGTTATTTGTGTTAGAGAGAGTGGTCGTGTTAGTTCAGTTAGAGACAGTGGTCGTGTTCGTTCAGTTAGAGTGGTCGTGTTAGTTCAGTGAGAGAGAGTGGTCGTGTTAGTTCAGTTAGAGAGAGTGGTCGTGTTAGTTCAGTTAGAGAGAGTAGTCGTGTTAGTTCAGTTAGAGAGAGTAGTCGTGTTAGTTCAGTTAGAGAGAGTAGTCGTGTTAGAACAGTTAGAGAGAGTGGTCGTGTTAGAACAGTTAGAGAGAGTAGTCGTGTTAGTTCAGTTAGAGAGAGTGGTCGTGTTAGTTCAGTTAGAGAGAGTAGTCGTGTTAGATCAGTTAGAGAGAGTAGTCGTGTTAGATCAGTTAGAGAGAGTGGTCGTGTTAGTTCAGTTAGAGAGAGTAGTCGTGTTAGTTCAGTTAGAGAGAGTGGTCATGTTAGAACAGTTAGAGAGAGTGGTCGTGTTAGAACAGTTAGAGAGAGTGGTCATGTTAGAACAGTTAGAGAGAGTGGTCGTGTTAGTTCAGTTAGAGAGAGTAGTCGTGTTAGAACAGTTAGAGAGAGTGGTCGTGTTAGTTCAGTTAGAGAGAGTAGTCGTGTTAGTTCAGTTAGAGAGAGTGGTCATGTTAGAACAGTTAGAGAGAGTGGTCATGTTAGAACAGTTAGAGAGAGTGGTCATGTTAGAACAGTTAGAGAGAGTGGTCATGTTAGAACAGTTAGAGAGAGTAGTCGTGTTAGTTCAGTTAGAGAGAGTAGTCGTGTTAGTTCAGTTAGAGTGAGTGGTCATGTTAGAACAGTTAGAGAGAGTGGTCGTGTTAGAACAGTAAGAGAGAGTGGTCGTGTTAGTTAAGTTAGAGAGAGTGGTCGTGTTAGTTCAGTTAGAGAGAGTAGTCGTGTTAGTTCAGTTAGAGAGAGTAGTCATGTTAGTTCAGTTAGAGAGAGTTGTCATGTTAGAACAGTTAGAGAGAGTGGTCGTGTTAGAACAGTTAGAGAGAGTGGTCGTGTTAGAACAGTTAGAGAGAGTAGTCGTGTTAGTTCAGTTAGAGAGAGTGGTCGTGTTAGTTCAGTTAGAGAGAGTGGTCGTGTTAGAACAGTTAGAGAGAGTGGTCATGTTAGTTCAGTTAGAGAGAGTGGTCATGTTAGTTCAGTTAGAGAGAGTGGTCATGTTAGTTCAGTTAGAGAGAGTGGTCATGTTAGTTCAGTTAGAGAGAGTGGTCTTGTTAGCTCAGTTAAACAGAGTGTTCGTGTTAGTTCAGTTAGAGAGAATGGTCTGTTAGTTCAGTTAGAGAGAGTGGTCATGTTAGTACAGTTAGAGAGATTGGTCGTGTTAGTTCAGTTAGAGAGAGTGGTCGTGTTAGTTGAGTTAGAGAGAGTGGTCGTGTTAGTTCAGTTACAGAGAGTGGTCATGTTAGAACAGTTAGAGAGAGTGGTCGTGTTAGAACAGTTAGAGAGAGTGGTCGTGTTAGAACAGTTAGAGAGAGTGGTCGTGTTAGAACAGTTAGAGAGAGTAGTCGTGTTAGTTCAGTTAGAGAGAGTGGTCATGTTAGAACAGTTAGAGAGAGTAGTCGTGTTAGTTCAGTTAGAGAGAGTGGTCATGTTAGAACAGTTAGAGAGAGTGGTCGTGTTAGTTCAGTTAGAGAGAGTGGTCATGTTAGAACAGTTAGAGAGAGTAGTCGTGTTAGTTCAGTTAGAGAGAGTGGTCATGTTAGAACAGTTAGAGAGAGTGGTCGTGTTAGTTCAGTTAGAGAGAGTAGTCGTGTTAGAACAGTTAGAGAGAGTGGTCGTGTTAGTTCAGTTAGAGAGAGTGGTCGTGTTAGAACAGTTAGAGAGAGTGGTCGTGTTAGAACAGTTAGAGAGAGTGGTCGTGTTAGAACAGTTAGAGAGAGTGGTCGTGTTAGAACAGTTAGAGAGAGTGGTCGTGTTAGAACAGTTAGAGAGAGTGGTCGTGTTAGAACAGTTAGAGAGAGTGGTCGTGTTAGAACAGTTAGAGAGAGTGGTCATGTTAGAACAGTTAGAGAGAGTGGTCGTGTTAGAACAGTTAGAGAGAGTGGTCGTGTTAGAACAGTTAGAGAGAGTAGTCGTGTTAGTTCAGTTAGAGAGAGTGGTCATGTTAGAACAGTTAGAGAGAGTGGTCGTGTTAGAACAGTTAGAGAGAGTGGTCGTGTTAGAACAGTTAGAGAGAGTGGTCGTGTTAGAACAGTTAGAGAGAGTGGTCGTGTTAGAACAGTTAGAGAGAGTGGTCGTGTTAGAACAGTTAGAGAGAGTGGTCGTGTTAGAACAGTTAGAGAGAGTGGTCGTGTTAGAACAGTTAGAGAGAGTGGTCGTGTTAGAACAGTTAGAGAGAGTAGTCGTGTTAGTTCAGTTAGAGAGAGTGGTCGTGTTAGAACAGTTAGAGAGAGTGGTCGTGTTAGTTCAGTTAGAGAGAGTGGTCGTGTTAGAACAGTTAGAGAGAGTGGTCGTGTTAGAACAGTTAGAGAGAGTGGTCGTGTTAGTTCAGTTAGAGAGAGTGGTCGTGTTAGTTCAGTTAGAGAGAGTGGTCGTGTTAGTTCAATTAGAGAGTGTGGTCGTGTTAGTTCAGTTAGAGAGTGTGGTCGTGTTAGTTCAGTTAGAGAGAGTGGTCGTGTTAGTTCAGTTAGAGAGAGTGGTCGTGTTAGTTCAGTTAGAGAGAGTGGTCGTGTTAGTTCAGTTAGAGAGAGTGGTCGTGTTAGTTCAGTTAGAGTGATCGTGTTAGTTCAGTTAGAGAGAGTGGTCGTGTTATTTGTGTTAGAGAGAGTGGTCGTGTTAGTTCAGTTAGAGAGAGTGGTCGTGTTAGTTCAGTTAGAGAGAGTGGTCGTGTTAGTTCAGTTAGAGAGAGTGGTCGTGTTAGTTCAGTTAGAGAGAGTGGTCGTGTTAGTTCAGTTAGAGAGAGTGGTCGTGTTAGTTCAGTTAGAGAGAGTGGTCGTGTTAGAACAGTTAGAGAGAGTGGTCGTGTTAGAACAGTTAGAGAGAGTGGTCGTGTTAGTTCAGTTAGAGAGAGTGGTCGTGTTAGTTCAGTTAGAGAGAGTGGTCGTGTTAGAACAGTTAGAGAGAGTGGTCGTGTTAGAACAGTTAGAGAGAGTGGTCGTGTTAGTTCAGTTAGAGAGAGTGGTCGTGTTAGAACAGTTAGAGAGAGTGGTCGTGTTAGTTCAGTTAGAGAGAGTGGTCGTGTTAGAACAGTTAGAGAGAGTGGTCGTGTTAGTTCAGTTAGAGAGAGTGGTCGTGTTAGTTCAGTTAGAGAGAGTGGTCGTGTTAGAACAGTTAGAGAGAGTGGTCGTGTTAGTTCAGTTAGAGAGAGTGGTCGTGTTAGTTCAGTTAGAGAGAGTGGTCGTGTTAGAACAGTTAGAGAGAGTGGTCGTGTTAGTTCAGTTAGAGAGAGTGGTCGTGTTAGAACAGTTAGAGAGAGTAGTCGTGTTAGAACAGTCAGAGAGAGTGGTCGTGTTAGCACAGTTAGAAAGAGTGGTCGTGTTAGTTCAGTTAGAGAGAGTGGTCGTGTTAGTTCAGTTAGAGAGAGTGGTCGTGTTAGTTGTACTAGAGAGAGTGGTCGTGTTAGATCAGTTAGAGAGAGTGGTCGTGTTAGTTCAGTTAGAGAGAGTGGTCGTGTTAGATCAGTTAGAGAGAGTGGTCGTGTTAGATCAGTTAGAGAGAGTGGTCGTGTTAGATCAGTTAGAGAGAGTGGTCGTGTTAGAACAGTTAGAGAGAGTGGTCGTGTTAGAACAGTTAGAGAGAGTAGTCGTGTTAGTTCAGTTAGAGAGAGTGGTCGTGTTAGAACAGTTAGAGAGAGTGGTCGTGTTAGAACAGTTAGAGAGAGTGGTCGTGTTAGAACAGTTAGAGAGAGTAGTCGTGTTAGAACAGTACTAGAGAGAGTGGTCGTGTTAGTTCAGTTAAAGAGAGTGGTCATGTTAGTTCAGTACTAGAGAGAGTGGTCGTGTTAGTTCAGTTAGAGAGAGTGGTCGTGTTAGTTCAGTTAGAGAGAGTAGTCGTGTTAGTTCAGTTAGAGAGAGTGGTCGTGTTAGTTCAGTTAGAGAGAGTGGTTGTGTTAGTTCAGTTAGAGAGAGTGGTCGTGTTAGGTGTACCGGAGAGAGTGGTCGTGTTAGTTCAGTTAGAGAGAGTGGTCGTGTTAGTTCAGTTAGAGAGAGTGGTCGTGTTAGTTCAGTTAGAGAGAGTGGTCGTGTTAGTTCAGTTAGAGAGAGTGGTCGTGTTAGTTCAGTTAGAGAGAGTGGTCGTGTTAGTTCAGTTAGAGAGAGTGGTCGTGTTAGTTCAGTTAGAGAGTGTGGTCGTGTTAGTTCAGTTAGAGAGAGTGGTCGTGTTAGTTCAGTTAGAGAGAGTGGTCGTGTTAGTTCAGTTAGAGAGAGTGGTCGTGTTAGTTCAGTTAGAGAGAGTGGTCGTTTTAGTTCAGTTAGAGAGAGTGGTCGTGTTAGTTCAGTTAGAGAGAGTGGTCGTGTTAGTTCAGTTAGAGAGAGTGGTCGTGTTAGCTCAGTTAGAGAGAGTGTTCGTGTTAGTTCAGTTAGATAGATTGCTCGTGTTAGTTCAGTTAGAGAGAGTGGTCGTGTTAGTTCAGTTAGAGAGAGTGGTCGTGTTAGTTCAGTTAGAGAGAGTGGTCGTGTTAGTTCAGTTAGAGAGAGTGGTCGTGTTAGTTCAGTTAGAGAGAGTGGTCGTGTTATTTCAGTTAGAGAGAGTGGTCGTGTTAGTTCAGTTAGAGAGAGTGGTCGTGTTAGTTCAGTTAATTAGAGTGGTCGTGTTAGTTCAGTTAGAGAGAGTGGTCGTGTTATTTCAGTTAGAGAGAGTGGTCGCGTTCGTTGTACTAGAGAGAGTGGTCGTGTTAGTTCAGTTAGAGAGAGTGGTCGTGTTAATTCAGTTAGAGAGTGGTCGTGTTAGTTCAGTTAGAGAGAGAGAGTGGTCGTGTTAGTTCAGTTAGAGAGAGTGGTCGTGTTAGTTCAGTTAGAGAGAGTGGTCGTGTTAGTTCAGTTAGAGAGAGTGGTCGTGTTAGTTCAGTTAGAGAGAGTGGTCGTGTTAGTTCAGTTAGAGAGAGTGGTCGTGTTAGTTGTATTAGAGAGAGTGGTCGTGTTAGTTGTATTAGAGAGAGTGGTCGTGTTAGTTGTATTAGAGAGAGTGGTCGTGTTAGTTCAGTTAGAGAGAGTGGTCGTGTTAGTTCAGTTAGAGAGAGTGGTCGTGTTAGTTGTACTAGAGAGAGTGGTCGTGTTAGTTCAGTTAGAGAGAGTGGTCGTGTTAGTTCAGTTAGAGAGAGTGGTCGTGTTAGTTGTACTAGAGAGAGTGGTCGTGTTAGTTCAGTTAGAGAGAGTGGTCGTGTTAGTTCAGTTAGAGAGAGTGGTCGTGTTAGTTGAATTAGAGAGAGTGGTCGTGTTAGTTGTACCAGAGAGAGTGGTCGTGTTAGTTCAGTTAGAGAGAGTGGTCGTGTTAGTTGTACTAGAGAGAGTGGTCGTGTTAGTTGTACTAGAGAGAGTGGTCGTGTTAGTTCAGTTAGAGAGAGTGGTCGTGTTAGTTCAGTTAGAGAGAGTGGTCGTGTTAGTTCAGTTAGAGAGAGTGGTCGTGTTAGTTCAGTTAGAGAGAGTGGTCGTGTTAGAACAGTTAGAGAGAGTGGTCGTGTTAGTTCAGTTAGAGAGTGGTCGTGTTAGTTCAGTTAGAGAGAGTGGTCGTGTTAGTTCAGTTAGAGAGAGTGGTCGTGTTAGTTGTACTAGAGAGAGTGGTCGTGTTAGTTCAGTTAGAGAGAGTGGTCGTGTTAGTTCAGTTAGAGAGTGGTCGTGTTAGTTCAGTTAGAGAGAGTGGTCGTGTTAGTTCAGTTAGAGAGAGTGGTCGTGTTAGTTCAGTTAGAGAGAGTAGTCGTGTTAGTTCAGTTAGAGAGAGTGGTCGTGTTAGTTCAGTTAGAGAGAGTGGTCGTGTTAGTTCAGTTAGAGAGAGTGGTCGTGTTAGTTCAGTTAGAGAGAGTGGTCGTGTTAGTTCAGTTAGAGAGAGTGGTCGTGTTAGTTCAATTAGAGAGAGTGGTCGTGTTAGTTCAGTTAGAGAGAGTGGTCGTGTTAGTACAGTTAGAGAGAGTGGTCGTGTTAGTTCAGTTAGAGAGAGTGGTCGTGTTAGTTCAGTTAGAGAGAGTGGTCATGTTAGTTCAGTTAGAGAGAGTGGTCGTGTTAGTTCAGTTAGAGAGAGTGGTCGTGTTAGTTCAGTTAGAGAGAGTGGTCGTGTTAGTTCAGTTAGAGAGAGTGGTCGTGTTAGTTCAGTTAGAGAGAGTGGTCGTGTTAGTACAGTTAGAGAGAGTGGTCGTGTTAGTTCAGTTAGAGAGAGTGGTCGTGTTAGTTCAGTTAGAGAGAGTGGTCGTGTTAGTTCAGTTAGAGAGAGTGGTCGTGTTAGTTCAGTTAGAGAGAGTGGTCGTGTTAGTTCAGTTAGAGAGAGTGGTCGTGTTAGTTCAGTTAGAGAGAGTGGTCGTGTTAGTTCAGTTAGAGAGAGTGGTCGTGTTAGTTCAGTTAGAGAGAGTGGTCGTGTTAGTTCAGTTAGAGAGAGTGGTCGTGTTAGTTCAGTTAGAGAGAGTGGTCGTGTTAGTTCAGTTAGAGAGAGTGGTCGTGTTAGTTCAGTTAGAGAGAGTGGTCGTGTTAGTTCAGTTAGAGGGGGTGGTCGTGTTAGATCAGTGAGATAGAGAGTGGTCGTGTTAGTTCAGTTAGAGAGAGTGGTCGTGTTAGTTCAGTTAGAGAGAGTGGTCGTGTTAGTTCAGTTAGAGAGAGTGGTCGTGTTAGTTCAGTTAGAGAGAGTGGTCGTGTTAGTTCAGTTAGAGAGAGTGGTCGTGTTAGTTCAGTTAGAGAGAGTGGTCGTGTTAGTTGTATTAGAGAGAGTGGTCGTGTTAGTTGTACTAGAGAGAGTGGTCGTGTTAGTTGTATTAGAGAGAGTGGTCGTGTTAGTTCAGTTAGAGAGAGTGGTCGTGTTAGTTCAGTTAGAGAGAGTGGTCGTGTTAGTTGTACTAGAGAGAGTGGTCGTGTTAGTTCAGTTAGAGAGAGTGGTCGTGTTAGTTTAGTTAGAGAGAGTGGTCGTGTTAGTTCAGTTAGAGAGAGTGGTCGTGTTAGTTCAGTTAGAGAGAGTGGTCGTGTTAGTTCAGTTAGAGAGAGTGGTCGTGTTAGTTCAGTTAGAGAGAGTGGTCGTGTTAGTTGTACTAGAGAGAGTGGTCGTGTTAGTTCAGTTAGAGAGAGTGGTCGTGTTAGTTCAGTTAGAGAGAGTGGTCGTGTTAGTTCAGTTAGAGAGAGTGGTCGTGTTAGTTCAGTTAGAGAGAGTGGTCGTGTTAGTTCAGTTAGAGAGAGTGGTCGTGTTAGTTCAGTTAGAGAGAGTGGTCGTGTTAGTTCAGTTAGAGAGAGTGGTCGTGTTAGTTCAGTTAGAGAGAGTGGTCGTGTTAGTTCAGTCAGATAGTGATCGTGTTAGTTCAGTCAGAGAGAGTGGTCGTGTTAGTTCAGTTAGAGAGAGTGGTCGTGTTAGTTCAGCCAGAGAGAGTGGTCGTGTTAGTTCAGTTAGAGAGAGTGGTCGTGTTAGTTCAGTTAGAGAGTGGTCGTGTTAGTTCAGTACTAGAGAGAGTGGTCGTGTTAGAACAGTTAGAGAGAGTGGTCGTGTTAGTTCAGTTAGAGAGAGTGGTCGTGTTAGTTGTACTAGAGAGAGTGGTCGTGTTAGTTCAGTTAGAGAGAGTGGTCGTGTTAGTTCAGTTAGAGAGAGTGGTCGTGTTAGTTCAGTTAGAGAGAGTGGTCGTGTTAGTTCAGTAAGAGAGAGTGGTCGTGTTAGTTCAGTTAGAGAGAGTGGTCGTGTTAGTTCAGTTAGAGAGAGTGGTCGTGTTAGTACAGTTAGAGAGAGTGGTCGTGTTAGTTCAGTTAGAGAGAGTGGTCGTGTTAGTTCAGTTAGAGAGAGTGGTCGTGTTAGTTCAGTTAGAGAGAGTGGTCGTGTTAGAACAGTTAGAGAGAGTGGTCGTGTTAGTTCAGTTAGAGAGAGTAGTCGTGTTAGAACAGTTAGAGAGAGTGGTCGTGTTAGTTCAGTTAGAGAGAGTGGTCGTGTTAGTTCAGTTAGAGAGAGTGGTCGTGTTAGTTCAGTTAGAGAGAGTGGTCGTGTTAGTTCAGTTAGAGAGAGTGGTCGTGTTAGTTCAGTTAGAGAGAGTGGTCGTGTTAGTTCAGTTAGAGAGAGTGGTCGTGTTAGTTCAGTTAGAGAGAGTGGTCGTGTTAGTTGTACTAGAGAGAGTGGTCGTGTTAGTTGTACTAGAGAGAGTGGTCGTGTTAGTTCAGTTAGAGAGAGTGGTCGTGTTAGTTCAGTTAGAGAGAGTGGTCGTGTTAGTTCAGTTAGAGAGAGTGGTCGTGTTAGTTCAGTTAGAGAGAGTGGTCGTGTTAGTTCAGTTAGAGAGAGTGGTCGTGTTAGTTCAGTTAGAGAAAGTGGTCGTATTAGTTCAGTTAGAGAGAGTGGTCGTGTTAGTTCAGTTAGAGAGAGTGGTCGTGTTAGTTCAGTTAGAGAGAGTGGTCGTGTTAGCTCAGTTAGAGAGAGTCGTCGTGTTATATTAGTTAGAGAGAGTGATCGTGTTACCTCAGTTAGAGAGAGTCGTCGTGTTAGCTAATTTAGAGAGAGTGGTCGTGTTAGCTCAGTTAAAGGCAGTGGTCGTCTTAACTCAGTTAAAGTGAGTGGTTGTGTTAGTTCAGTTAGAGAGAGTGGTCGTGTTAGTTTAGTCAGAAAGAGGGGTCGGGTTAGAACAGTACTAGAGAGAGTGGTCGTGTTAGAACAGTTAGAGAGAGTGGTCGTGTTAGAACAGTTAGAGAGAGTGGTCGTGTTAGTTTAGTTAGAGAGAGTGGTCATGTTAGAACAGTTAGAGAGAGTGGTCGTGTTAGTTAAGTTAGAGAGAGTGGTCGTGTTAGTTGAGTTAGAGAGAGTGGTCGTTTTAGTTCAGT
>JAWDGP010007146.1:0-12500 GCA_033675545.1 Elysia crispata | reverse complement strand
CTCTCTCTCTCTCTCTCTCTCTCTCTCTCTCTCTCTCTCTCTCCCTCTCTCTTTCTCTCTCTTAATATTATAGCCTCTGTTGATATTTCTCTTTTTTCTTATACGTTACTCCCCATTTTCTTTGTGTATCGGAAGTTAAATCCTTTGTTTTACATTTTTAGCACCTTCCAATGCAATTGACAGTAATTGAGTTAACATTGATTTGTCAGCAGGGCAACATTAACAAACGTAAGCACATTGACAGTGACATGTTTTGGTAACTGAAACATGACAATTTATGAAAAATGAACAGTTCACATTTTATTGAGTACAATATTATTATATTAAAAAACTGAAGGCTTCAAAAGGAGTTCTCTCTTCAGCTTTTATCTCACATTCAGAGTCTATATCTAGACCGGGCACGTTAGAGCTGCCCTCCGGTGATGTCTGAGTTGTCCCGGCTGTTGGTTGCTCCTTATCTTCAGGTGGCCCAACACTTCGCCCAGTAACCTCATCAACACACCTGCAGTTTAGCCCTCTTTGGTAGAGCCTCTTCGCCACTGCTCGTTAACAAAGCTGATCGAGTAAGACCTTAGAAGACTTTAAGTACGGTGTACCAGGTCCAGTTGTGTTGGAAAGAAAGGTACACGTTAGTATAGATCTACAAAATGATGCGCAAAGTTTGTGAAAATATAAGAATCAATCAAAAACTAAACCTGAAGTTTTGATTTTCCAAAGTGTTGCTTATCATGAACAAAGGACCCTACAGAATTTCTCTGTAAAACCTCGCAGTTTATCAATCATAAGTTGTATCCTATCTGGGCAATGACAGTGCTACTTCATATCCAGTTAAGATTCAGATAATCATGAGAGAGGTCAAACAATTCGGAACTGCTTTCCCGTCTAGGGCTGTTATTATTCTTTTCTTTTATTCTCGTAAAAATCAAAGAAGCATAAATTCTCTTTTGAACAATGTCTGACAATATTTCGAATCATGATATCTACAATTAATACCTGGAAAGTTTGAATTTTTTGAAAGGATAGAATCCTTATAAGGACTGTTACAAATTTCAATGTCAATATTAACACTAATTCATACCATAGAGTAGCCCGCATTATGATTAAAATAATTTGAAAAAAAAAAAATAAAAAAATATTTTACCTTGTATCAACCATGACAGTTTTACACAAGGATAATAAATATGATTGTAACAACGCGAATAATATTTATTTTAAAAGATACTATTATTTATTTTCCAGAACGATGTTTCACTTAATCATTTTTTTTTTACAATAAGTCGACTGCTACCAATATCACTGATCAGCCCTGACTGCTCCACAGTACGTATATTAATATCTAGCTTTAGGCGTGCAATGGTCAGAGCTGATTTCTCCGGAGAGCGCACTATTTCTCCTAATTTGCCAAATTTCGAATTTTTTTTTTTTTTTTGCAATCTTTGACATTTTATGTCTCTAGACCGTTTATTACTCAGCAGCAGCAGCAGCAGTAGTAGTAGTGGTATTTTTTGATAATTTTGTTCAAATTGTTGGCTGCTACTTATTTTTTATCAAATACTACTGAGCTTAGCTTTGTTCGTAAAATGTATCGCAGCCGATAGTGAAGTGTTGGATCTGTCAAAAATAACTCCTATATTCATAAATTAAGTGAAGGAGAACCAGTCCTGCATTACCTACTTTGTTTCAAAAAAGTTCTACAGGCTGAGCACGTACCCAATGTTTTCGAAGCTCACCCATACATTTATCTGGGACAACAGCTATTGCTATCATTATCAGATAATCAAGATGTGAGGGAAAAAAACAACAACAGAGTTTTCTTCTATCCCGTCTCCATTTCTTTCAGAGCAAGCCCATAATTATCGTCCCTCTTTACAAACAAATTTTCTCGGATTAGGAATTGAAAGAATTCAACAATGCCATCTCTCTTCTATCAACATATTTCCTTTTTTCTGTCTGTCTGATCACCAAAAAGGCTGTTAACAAATCATAATGCTTAACTGAGCTCATGAAAATAGTTTTGTATTATTTTATGAATATATACAGATGGAAACGCAGTAGCTGTAACGATTATGTAGCAACATTAGTTTTACTGTGATGAGTTCCGGTCAAAGTCGTAGATTGTTGGCTTCAAACCAGGGTTAAACAACTGTCCTGGCTAGGTTCAGCATTGAATCCTTGATCTGTGGCGTTTTATATAATTTGGGCAAAAAATGAGGAAAAAGCCTACCATCTTGATAATTATACATGTGCTAATGTGAAAGTGTCCGAACTTACGGGCCATATGCTCTCAGTGGAGAGAGCTTTCCTAACCTTTTCTACTGATTTTTCAAGGATTTTAAACAAGTTTATGAATTATCATGCAATATTACCATGAAAGGTAGGTCTAAGTGGTTCAAACTGTTTTCCAGAATGCCAATTAACTGGTGAATGACTTTAGAATCTACTGAAAATTTACGTCAAAAGAGATGGAGTAAGTGAGATAGACAGGAAAGTACATTTATCACCCGCTTCATTCACCTTAATTTATAATTTTCTTCTTTGAATCATGATAATTGATATGATTTTGTGCAAGGTTTTTTTTGTGAAGAGGCCTATGTTTGTGTTGTTAGGTTTTAACCCGTTGTTCTTTTTAGTTCAATTTTCATCATCGCAACCTACACCTACGCGTGTACATAAAACAAATGGTTGGGCATTTTTTGTTGGGAAAAAAAGAAAGTCAGATAGACAGAAATAAACATAAGCACACACACAAATAAATTGTCAATAGTGTGAATGGGTGAAGAACTTTTATTCATTTCATTTTAGAGACTCCTCCCTTCCATGGCTCCCACACCAGGATGGCCACCACGTTCAAGAGGGCACGGAGTTAAATGTCCGTGTTCCCTGTAGCCCTGAGGACTTAGCCCCATGTTACCACCAACTAGGTTGGCACCCGCCGTAAGAATAAGCAACATATATGTCAGTATAGAGACATGCTAACATAATGTGAATTAGATTTTATGTATGTAATTCATAAGCAGACAGCCAAAAGATTTCAGTTTTAAAAATACTCGTTCATACAAATATGAGAAAGTGATCTTTGAAATTGTGTTGTAACAATTCTAGGAGTCGAGGATATATCCTCTATCTGATATTTTTGAAATCTGTAGCCAGTTTTCTTTTATTTCATGCAGAGTCTATCTCATATGAAAAATTTTGAAACCAGAGGTGGCATAATATGCATATCCACTGAATACTGATATTCATTTCATCACTTAATATGATCACATGGTTTAAAATTTTTTTTAAAGCAAAAAGTCCTACTCAGCCAAATAATTGGACAATTAAAAAAAATAGATACATCATTAATTTTAAGATTTTTCAAATAAATTTTGAAAAAAAAAATGTAGACAAAATCATCTAAAGGACTTGGTTTAAAAAATAAAATTATTTAATAATATGTCGTACTTAAAAATCAAGTATTTATCTTAGTTTTGAGATAAAATATAAAACTCTTAAAACCTGCAACTTAGTGCATAAGACTCGGTCAAAGCAAATAAAAAAAAAAAAACAAAAACAAATGTACCCCTCTCTTTAACAGAAATTAATAATAATAATAATAATAATAATAATAATAATAATAATAATAATAATAATAATAATAATAATAATGTGATCACAATGATGTGTGTAAGTTCTTTGCATTGCTAAACCTATACACCTAAATACACAATTTCTATCTGCTGTACATTTTTATAAAAATGTATAATTTAATGTCAATGTCTGTGCACATTTTTTTACGAAATAATTTTTTTATCTTAATGTTAAGATATTTAATAAAATTTACATACATACATACATATCGTTCACAGGACTATTTTGTTTATAATAATCAAAAGGCGTGCACAAAATTTGCAATGTTATATGTATAAATACAAAAGCCAAGGAAAAGTGTGTGCTGTAAACAATGAAAATGCTAATGATTGTGATGTTTTGTACAAGTTTTTGTTCTGTTTTTTTTTCACCAATGCCATTAATTACACATCTTTTCATATGATAACGATAATGCTATTTGAGCTGCCACAGCCATAATTCAGCGACAACTACAACTGCCTTTGCTGCAATCACCAAAACTATTTCTACCATTACCACTTTTTATCAGCAATATTTCACTAATAATACAACTGTAACAATCACCACTTCCACAGATATGCCTCTATAGCCATGGTTTTGTCAACTACATTA
The DNA here is from genome assembly GCA_033675545.1 of Elysia crispata. Taxonomy (NCBI): domain Eukaryota; kingdom Metazoa; phylum Mollusca; class Gastropoda; family Plakobranchidae; genus Elysia; species Elysia crispata. Next base: position 8,279 of record JAWDGP010007146.1, on the reverse strand, counting down.
AAATGAAAATTTTGAAATGAACCAAGACCACAAAGATAAAACTTTTTAAATAATGAAAACTTACGAGACCTAGCAAAATTTAATATTATCCACCTTATCTTTGAACTGATTTACATGGAGAATTGTTAAACCTGTTGACCTTCTGGTTTTTACAAGAAGTGGGAAAGCAAACAAGATTGATATTTTGAGGTATTGAAAAGAAATCTTATCAGACGTGCTGTCACGCTTGAGTGAAACGATTTTAGTCTCAACTCTTCCCTATCCCTTCTAGACAAGTATAACTATTCATTTAAAAAAAAGGGGGTTTTAAGTTTTTTAATCTTTTCTTTTTTCATCTAGCAAGGCATACATATAAAACAAAGAGTGCTTTCACCAAAAATAGTTGTATTGTCGAGCTTTATTAAAGCAATTCAATACATTCTATCTTTGCCAAAAAAATGTCCACAGCAAAATGACAGTATCCAAAACCATCACGCAGGTGTATTCATATTACTAACAGAGTTGGTTAGTGTTAGTGATATTATGAACAATACAAAGGAAAGAAGCATGGCAAAGTCCGTGGGTTGAAATGTCTCATGGTTTGCCTTGCTCTCACATGCTGAGCAAGACAAACCATTTCTCTTAACCTGTGGAGAAAAACTGAATCCATTAATAAGTGCAAAAACCATGCAATCTAAACACCTGCGTAATGTGATGTGGTACTGCGTTTTTCAGTTGATTTCTCATTGTATAAGCCAGAGACTCAAACAATGTTTCATAAATATTTTGATAGAGTTTGAGCACCACCTGTTTTTTGTATGAAAGTCAGTAAACATCTTGAATTCATAAATATTAAGCACGATAAAAACCTCAAGGGCGTTATCTAAACCTGGTAACTGTTTAGTCTAAAAAGTTTTCTCTGCTCACTCATCAAGATTTGTGTTACATATTTTGCACCTTCCCAATCCTAGTAAAGCCCAGTAAATATTTGTGTTGAGTTGAGGCAAGTTTTGATGTTTTTATAAAAAGGATTCTTTTCCACAGACTAATGAGCAAATAAAATATTGGGCATCTTACAAAATTTGTCAAACCTGTAACATCTGCATAAGGAGCAATGAATATTAAAGATTGTCAAATTGCTAACTTTGTAATGTAACATCAGAGGAAATAGTACCGATAAGTACTAATTAGTTATCTCCAATTTCAAATCGACAAAAATTGTTATCTCACCCCCAAACTTATTAAAAAGATGTCTGCAAGAAAATAAAAGTGGAAGAAAGAGAAACCAGAGTGATGCAGGAGTGAGGCAAGCTTCTCCTCAACTGTTAATGCTTTGTTATCTCTGAATATACTATCTAGATAATCTTAGTATTAACCTCACTGACACAGCAAATCCAAAGAGAACACTTGCTCCACATTAAGATTTATGATAATTCTCTGACAGACACCCATTTTATAACAACTCTGTTGATTAATCTGAAAACTGCCATAACATGTGGGTAAACAATTTAAAACTGGCTATAAAGTATACTAACATGGCCCCAGGCCTGGCTATTATATTTATAATTTATGTACAGATCAAATCTTGCAATAGGAGTTTTGTGAGCAAATAATTTATCAGCATATAATAATGAAATGACTGGACACCATACACATCAAAGGTGTAAGGATCTCATTATTTCAATCTTATTGGCTGTATGCACAAGCCTGCCTATCATTTCTCTTTAGCATCAACAAGCAACAAGCCACAATTATTTCACAACTGCATCTTTCTGCACAGTTTTTTAACTTGAAATATCATATGTATGATGAAGTCTTCAAGTCTTCACTAAAACAAGGTAGACAGTCTTGAAAGAGTAGATGAATGACAACATTGTAGAAAAACATGCAAAGGTCACCCTCCAAAATCTTATAGTTTTTAATGCCTTTAACTTTATCTAGCACACCTGACTCACAAGTAAACAATAAATTGCTCCTCTTGGATTAAACCTAAACTAATGAAAACAGAATATTATCGACAAATCTAAATTTATATGGAAATAATAAAAAAAAGTTTAATGTCATAAAAATTCCATCGACATCATTCACTGACAACAAAAGTGATGTAGATGATGATAAGGAAGCAAAGTTAAAAAAGAGATTGGAACCTTGATATTTATTGCTTTTTTTTTCTTTGTCAAGGCTACCCTCTCCATGATAAGCATTAGGATATGAACTGTTGTAACTGCTGCTACCAAAAATGTCACTGGCATTGATTGTGCGCAGGTATTGCCATATTTTTGCCAGCTGATTCTTATTCAATGTTTAAAAATCTATTTTTCATGTGTAGATACCTTACACAAAACATATTTGCCACATGATTATCTAGTTATTAAGTCATATGTTCAAAGGAAATCGAATCTTTTAAAAAGAAAAGTGCAAACATAAGCAACTTATTCAAATTTTACACAAAATCAGTATTTATGGTCCTTTGGATACCAAAAAAACCTAACTCAGAAAACAGAAATGTAATTAATAAATTCTAAAGACAAGTCTTGGTGGAGATTTGAAAGAAGCCTTGTTTGTGGATGGCCCATTGATACTGTTCATTTGCCACGAGTTGTAACTGTTTGCCCTGCATTACTGAACATGTATGTCAACTCTCCACTGTTGCCAAAATATTTGACCTGCAATGTATAGCATAGTTTTAATTTAAAGGATAAAAAACAGCTAAAGACTGAGCTGCAAAGCTAAAAAATTAAAAAAAGGCAAAGTATACTTAATGATAAATAAGTGTAAAAAATGGATAGTTTCAACTCTATTGTTACATGTTGATAGTTGTAGTCTGAATTGTCTCATGATGGAGGAGGATAATTCTGATCAGGTAGAATCCAGGACATGAAAATTATACCCTGACAGAGACTTTCAGATCCTCCATCATCATCATCGTAATATAAAACACAAAACATACACACACAACCCACACCACTACCACGTCCATCTTAGAGCGTTACAAGCTAAAAATGCCAACTGAAGATTATGAAAAACATAAAACCTAATACTCACTTTAGAATATATCTGTTAATGTTCATACTACAATTAAAGGCTAACTTTTGTCTATTTAAAATCCAGTTAACACTTACTGAACTGGTCTCCCTCTTCCATGTAGCCCATGTCCCTCTTTGCCCTCATGGTCCTGGTCTCAATCGTCCTTGTCTTCATCGTCATTCTCTCCCTCGTCCCTGTTGCCCACATCGCTCTTCGTCTTCATTGGCCTTCTCTCCCTCGTCCTTGTTGCCCATATCCCTCTTCGTCCTCATGATCCTGGTTTCCCTCGTCCGTGTGGACCATGTCCCTCATTGTCCTGGTGACGGTCCTACTTTTTCCTTGCAGTCAAGACCCCTCCTCGTCATCACAGTCTGGATTCAGGTCCCTTCTTCTCTACTTGGCCCAGGTAAGTTCTTATCCTTACAGTGCAGGTCATGATCATTGCCCATGTGGTCAAATAACATGTGATGTATTGTGAATTAATCAAAAAAAAAATAGAGTAAAAGTTTCATAGTACATTTTTGTTTTAGTTTGCTAATCAAGTATAATTTAAAAGCAGAAAAAAGCTGCAGATTAATTAGGTAGAAAAAAATCTGGCTTGCAATAAGAAGATGCAATAAATCTTATCAATCACAGAGCAAATAAAAAGAAAACAGTTTAAAAAGATTGAAGTGTAAAGCAATAGCTTCCCTTAAATGGTTGAGGCTGGCAGAGGAAATTAAAGATCCGAGATTCTGCCAAAAAATATAGCTCTCCTAACTTAAACTGTTTCACTTAGCTTTTAATTTTGCCTTCTGGGTTCTCCTTGTCATGATATCAAACTGTATGTGTCTTTAGTTCTTTATCTCTGGAGTTGCCAAATACCTCAAGTATTCTTTCTCCCAATTTTTTGCTTATCGCCATCTTGTCTTCTAGAACTGCGGACGTAAAAGTTATATGGGTCTCCTCCGTCTTTTTTAATTTGTCTTTCACTTCTGGTTTTTGATCTCTATCTGAATGCTTGCAGTCTTTAAACCTGACATCATGTACTGAAATTCTATCCAAACATGAGATCATTTTTAATATGCAAAATAAACAAAAATCATTTGAAAACTTTTGTGCATACATATGAATATATTTTAAAGAATGGTTTAATAATTAACAAGAAATTCTTTTAATTCTGCTCAACAAATTGTATCATTTGAAGAGAAAATATGCAGTGTGTACTGAATGAGTATAAGAATCCCGACTTTGGTAGGGAAAATACAATTTATATGTATTAATTATTAAGCTAAGTAAAAGAAAGGTACAAAAATGCCCCTTCTTCCACCTTTATTTGGGGGGGAAGAAAAATCGCATTAGTTCTATTTTATCAAGAAGGGGAAATAAATGTCATGTAAAAAAAACTCACAGAAAAATGTGAAAATCTTACTATCTCTGAGTGCTAGTGCAAGTGAAAAAGTTCAATTGACCGAGGCTCTGCCAAAAGATGAGCTGTCTTTGCTCTGGGAGTTGTACTTGTGAGACCAAGCCTCCATGTTCCTTGTTTTTGAGATTGTCATCCACTTTGTTCCTTCCAACTTCTTGTGAATCTCAAGTGTTTTATCCTTCAAACTATTACTCTTATCGTCTTCTCATGCTGTTAACTAGTAAAACAGCTGAAAGGATCCCTCCCATCTTGATTCTCTGGCCCTCGTGCCTGGTTTTTGTCCAAACTAGATGTTTGTAGCCTTTAAACCTGACTTCATTCACTCTGATTTCTTTCAAAACGAAGACAGAATGTCTGTTATGCAAACACACAAAAATAATGAGCCATCTTATGAGCATTATAATGAAAAAAAATTTAAAAAAGAATTCAGAGCCAAATTGTGAAAACCCTTTTTCTTTTAGTGTTACTGAGCAATATTGTATAATTCAAAAAGAAAAAAAAATATTTTAAAGATTAAATATGTAAAAAAATATCCCTCTTCATAAAATTTACTTATAAATTGAAAGAAAAGAAATATAAAAAAGTGAAAGAGAAAATGAGAAAAATTACTGTCCCTTCAACTGTTGGTGCACGTTGAACTCAGGCTTTTCTCATATCTGAAGCTGTCCTGACTTCACTTATGCTCATGAGCCAAGCCTACAAATTTCTTGTTTTTGAGATTGTCATCCTCTTCGTTTGTTCAGTTCCTGTGGATCTCCAAACCTTTCTTGTTGTTGTCAGCTTGTGGTCTTGCAGTGCTGTAAATTGGCCTAGAAGGTCAAAGGATCTCTTCTTGAATTTTTGCTCCACAGGACTGGTTTTTTTTGTCTCCATATAGATGATTGCAGTCTTCAACATGACATCATTTGATTTCTTTCAGATGTTTGACCTTTAAAGAATTAGATGCTCAATTGTTAAAACACTTTTTCTCTTAATTCTTTTTAATAACTAATACTTTTTAAAGGGAGACAAAACTAAATTATAAAGTAAATTTGTTATAAATGTCACTCTTTAGAGAAAAACTGCAGGTAATGTTTTTAACTAATAAAGAAAAGGAAAAGAAATATACAAAGTGATAAAGTAAATAAGAAAAAATCTACTGTCTCTTCACCAGTTGTAGCAAGCCAAGAAGATGAAATAACCCAGGCTCTGTCCAAAGGTGTAGCTGTCCTCACTCTTCTTAATGTGTATATGTGACCAAGCCTATGTGTTTCTCGTTTTTGGGATCATCATCCTCTTGTTCCATCAGTTCCTAGTATTTTAGTTCCAGGGAATTTGTTGTTTCCTCCAACCCGTTTCCCTTGTTGCAATATCTTGCTCTGTCATGCTGTTAACCATCCAAAGTGTTAAATAAATCCCTCCCATCTCAACTCTCTGGCTGTCACGTCTGTTTTTTTTCTCTATCTGGATGCTTGCAGTGTCTAAATCTGACATCATCTGATTCCTTTAAAAAAATTGAGAGCGAGTTTGTTTTGCACACACAGAAAAAAAAAAGAATTTGCAATCTTATGAACATTCCAAGGCATAAGTTTAAAAAAGGACCAATATTTTGAAACACAATTCTTTTGAACTACAATTAACCAAACTACTTGTATAATTTAAATAGAGAAAAAAGCTAACTAAATTAGACCTGGTAAATTTGTTCCTCTTGAGAACAAAATATATTTTTCAGCTTATCATTAATTAAAGGAGGAAAAATTTAAAAAAAAAAAAATTAAAAATCGAAAAATATAAGAAAAAAAAAGTCACTTGAATCTTTGTGTAATCCAAGAAATTAAATAAGTTAAGGCCCGACCAAAAAGATTAGCTTTTCCACGTCTAGCTGCTGTGTTTATGTGACCAAGCCTCAGAGTTTCTGATTTTTAAGATCCTCATTCGCTATATTCTTAGCTCATCCATCGAAAAAAAAAAATTTGGAGGAGAGCTTTTTGGTTAAGTGGGCTGGTTGGCTTTACTTTGAATTTTGTTAGTGGGCAGGAGACCACCATCTTCACTCCTTGGAGCTGCGATAATGTTTCATATATTTTAGCATGGTTAGTTTGTTTAGATGGACAATCTACTGCCTTCTGCTCGATTGAGTCATGAGCGAGGCACTCCACATATTCCCAGCACAGAGTGGGCAGACCTTGCCACCTTCCCTACCAACTAATGTCTCCTCTCTATGGTGGCTAGTTTGTGATGTTATCTTACCTAGTCTTAGAATACTCTAGGGTAGTGGGTTGTGATGTGGGTTGTGATGTGGGATGAGCCATTTGACCTATGGGGTGTTATTCCTCTATTCTTATCCTATTGGAGACTCTTGCTATTATCAGGTCTTACTATTCCTACCTGTTATCTAACAGTACAGAGAGGGGAGAGAAGAAAAGGCAAAAAAATTCTCTTTTCTGACCTTTGTCGCTTTTCTTCCTTCTTCCCATGTAGTAGTTTTGCAGATTAGTGTTTTTGGGGAGGAGTTCGGGAATTGGGGGTGGGGGCGATAGATGCCACTGTGATCTGCTCGTACTCCTGTGGAAGAGAAAAGAAGTGTATTAAGGAATATTGATTTGTTGTTATTATTTATAATATTGATAATTTTTGGAATTTCTTTTTATATTTCTGTTTTCTTTTGTCTTTCCTTTAGAGAGAAGATGGTGAGAGGGAGAAGGGGGAAGAGGGAGGATTGACCTGCGATCACGCAATTCTGAAGTGGTTGTGGTCATCCCTCTGTAAAGGGGTCCTTCAGCCTTCTCTGTAATGACTCATTTTATGGACACGCTGCGGCAGTCTCGTATCTAACAAACAAGTGTGTACAATTGCATTGTCAGGGACCACACCCTTGATTGGTTAACTGGCCCTGGGTCACCCATATTTAACAAGTTCAAGAATAAAAAAAACTTTGGGTCCAAATCCGGAAGTTGAAACAAAAAGAAAAAGCAGCGTCTCCCATGTGACCTCAGAAAACTGTCATTGGGAATCATGTTATACATCTTGTGTTCTGTTGTTAATATTTGATTCATGAAGGTGTTTATCTATCACTGTTTCAACAAATAAATATGGTTATTAACACCCCATCCCCTCCCCAAATGGTACAAGCGGAAATCTTACTTTATTTTCTATTCCTTATAATCTGATGCTAGTTCCTTCCTGCTTATCATTCTTAATGAGGAAGGGATCTATTATCTGTCCTCATTTTATGAAGAATTTACGTGGTGGTTTGAGTACATTTGATATATTAGTTATGAAATTAATTTGCTGTTTATTATCCTAGGCTTTTACTATGTTTCTACAGTTGTCTAACAGGTCATTTCACATTTTTTTGTGGTCTGTCCGGTCATTAGTGAAAGGAGGGCTACAGATTTTAAGTTAGTTCCTTGAGTTATAATATTATTAATATTTTTCTCCGCCTATATTCACGATATTTGTTCAGTTATATTTATTTTATTGGCGTAAGGACCAATTTATCATCAATTTCCTTTTGGTACAGGAAGTCATCATGGCTAAATACGATTGCTACTCCTCTACTGGTTGGGGCCAACATAACTTTAACTAAAGATTAACTTAATGTTAAATAAATTAGTATCAAGTTTAAAAGTTATTCTAGATTATTGTGAAGTTAAAAAGTTGGACTGTCAAAGGCAAGCAGAAAACCAGTGGACTGGTTATTGTTTCCCCTCAATGTGTGAAGTTTGAATAGTTAACTTCCCTTAAAATAAACTAATGCTTTATACATTCACGATAGAAAAAGAAAAAAAAAGTTTTGACTTACCTATCGTCCAAGTTCTTGAGTTGCTTTGAGGGTCTAAACTGCTAAGTACTAATCTGGATCTAAATCTGATTGGGTGTTATA
>JAWDGP010007144.1:465000-508466 GCA_033675545.1 Elysia crispata | reverse complement strand
CCGTGTCCCCAACAGTTTTCTCTCTCAGTAGATCTATCTCTAGTCTGGTCTGCTGGTATAAGACTGGCATCTGTCCGTGTCCCCAACAGTTTCTCTCAAGACTAACCTCTAGTCTGGTCTGCTGGTATAAGACTGGCATCTGTCCGTGTCCCCAACAGTTTCTCTCAAGACTAACCTCTAGTCTGGTCTGCTGGTATAAGACTGGCATCTGTCCGTGTCCCCAACAGTTTCTCTCAAGACTAACCTCTAGTCTGGTCTGCTGGTATAAGACTGGCATCTGTCCGTGTCCCCAACAGTTTCTCTCAAGACTAACCTCTAGTCTGGTCTGCTGGTATAAGACTGGCATCCGTCCGTGTCCCCAACAGTTTCTCTCAAGACTCATCTCTAGTCTGGTCTGCTGGTATAAGACTGGCATCCGTCCGTGTCCCCAACAGTTTCTCTCAAGACTAACCTCTAGTCTGGTCTGCTGGTATAAGACTGGCATCCGTCCGTGTCCCCAACAGTCTCTCTCAAGACTCATCTCTAGTCTGGTCTGCTGGTATAAGACTGGCATCCGTCTGTGTCCCCAACAGTTTCTCTCAAGACTAAACTCTAGTCTGGTCTGCTGGTATAAGACTGGCATCCGTCCGTGTCCCCAACAGTTTCTCTCAAGACTAATCTCTAGTCTGGTCTGCTGGTACAAGACTGGCATCCGTCCGTGTCCCCAACAGGTTTTCTCAAGACTAATCTCTAGTCTGGGATGGTTCAAGGTTCTCAATACAAAATGGTGAGAATTCGGTCAGAAGACTGCAACAGGAAAAAAGCGGTTCCTTTTTAATCTTCCTAAATGTCTTCAACTTGTCCACGGGTTCCGCATTCAGCCACTACCAATCTTTGCGCCTTACTAAACTCATTTTATGTCTCTCAGGAAAAAGGATCATGGTAGATTATGATAAAGGGAACGTAAAAAAATGTCTAAAACATAAAGCAAAGATAATGACTAGTTTTCTTCTGATCTCTCGTCGTGCATTTCATGTATTACTTCGAAATGTCCTCCACTTCATTTCAACATGCAGCCCCTAACCGCCTATTTTCGCTGTAGCAAATCGTATTGACGAAGATCGCAGTTTTGATTTGTCTCATTTCTTCTTGTTTGAGAGGTCTTGCCGAGTTTGATCTATTACCATATTTATTGAGATTTATAGGACATTGCTACCTGTTTCTCCCCGCTCTCCATAATTGGAGTTGCTCTCCGTGTGGGTCGGGAATTCTTGTAGTTCGAGTCTAGCTCTTTCTTTGCACAATGCTGTATTCCCAACCAATCAGCGGGTTATCTTCTCTAGAGCTTGGGAAGGCCTGCCCCTGTCTGTATGACAGCGATGGAAGGGTTGCGAGACTATCAAGATTCAAATATCTCAAAGTTATGAAACTTGATGTTTTTACCAACATCTCCAATTGAAAGCGGTAAAACTCATAATGAGCACCTCAGTTTCAAGGTCCATATCTGAAATCTAAATACTGTTAGATTAAGATTTCCGATTCACAATTGCATGAGGTCAGCGTTACTAATTTCAAGGTATTTCAGAAAATAATTATATTTAATTTTGTTGTTGTTGAGATAATGGATCGTCAGCTGAATCAATCTGTAGCTCAGAGTTTTTGTTTAACCTTATCCAAACTAAGATAGGTCACTGTTAAAGTTAGAGCTAAATTGATGGCGTCAAGTAAAATATTGTCCCTGTTTGGAAGGAAAGTGAAAGTTCCCTGTCTACAAGAATAAATGGTAGGTTCTAGAGGGGAGAATTCTCTTCTTCAATATTTAGTTTCATAGCAAGTGGTTTGAACAATTTATTCTTTAAAACTCTATGTTTCTATATATCGTTATTGCGCAACTTTTCTGATGTTCATAAAAACATCGAACTTATAATGCACCGCAAAAACAATGATGCAGCTGAATATTCCAAAAAAAAAAAAAAAAAGAAGAAGTAAATAAAATCAGGTTGATGTATTGTATTACACTAAGCGTTAGCTTGAACAATCAAAAATATAGGTCAAACACATTTTAGAGGTGGGGTGAGAATGTGGTGAGAAAAAGATGATACTCTAAGACAATAAATAATATAAAGAATCAGATTGATGCTGAGTAGTCAGACATAGATTGGAATCACCCGTCTGGTATCCTTTATAATGAAGCAGTTACGCTGCATGGAAATTGTTTTACTCCAACTCCGACGGAGAGCGTCTGAATGCAGCTCGTGTGGCCACGAAAAAAGCTTCAATTTTGGATGAGTAATGTTGCTACAATGAAATATCCCACACAGTCTGACAGCTCTTCTGTCTATCTTTTACATCTAATAGACCGTTGGGATAAACAGCCAGGCCCTCATTCTCAAAAATGGGCGATTTATTAAAAAAGCAAAAAAAAATTACAAGAACCATCAACATCAGCATTTTTTGTGCAGTGAGAATGAGTTAGGAAAGTTTATATAAACTTAATCGAAATCACTGAAAAAAGATTGAACCAAACGACATAGTATTACACTCTACCTGACTGTGTGGGACTGTTGGCTGATACAATGTCACGGTCTAGCTTTAATTTTCTGCTGCAGAAAAAAAAATACAAAAAAAAAAAAAGCAAGAAATTCCTTCAAGGAAAAAAGTGGACTTTTCCCAGTAGCGATCGGTTTTCAAGATGTCCCTCCCACTTGTAAGCAAATAAAAACAGCATCAAGGGCTGAACACAATTTATCTCCCCTGTATCAGGAGCAGGCAATGGCTGGCTCCCTGGTCTCAGCACAAACCACAGTTTTATAAATAGCTTTCCCAGCCAGCGTTTAGACTAGACGCGGCCTATGGGAAGCGGAAAATTACACAAGAAATTGCAATTTTTAACGTTGATATTTCTGGAGCGGTCCCCTACTTTACAGCCAATTTTTAATCTTAACGGCGGGCGTAAATTAAAACTAGAGCGAAAAATAAATACCTACTGGAAACGGTTTTCGTGGCGGGAAGATTATGAGATAGAGAGTGCCATCTAATCAAGTAGAAAACCTAGATTACACTCTAGCTACAGTGGCTTCATATCGCAGCAACACAAGAAAACTATTACTGTCGATGTTTGGTAGAAGAGTACGTTTGAAAAATCACTCACTTTAATAGTAAGTAATAATGTTCTCTCTAAGATAACTCTGTGCTTGGAAGAACTGACACAGCGGTTACTGCTCTCTTCATCAGGGGCCCATAGACCTCTCAGTGTCCACAATAGTTGATTGAACTCTCACGTCTCAGACAAACCGTTGTCGTTCTATACTGATGACGTGTATGTTCTTCTTCTAATCATTGATTATCATGACAGGAACATTTTCCACACCTAAATATAGTAGAAAAAAATCGATACGTAAGATTAAAACTGGCAGTATATCACAAAAGGTATTTTTGGAGATTTGAAATGAGGAAGGAAAAAACAAAAACAAACCTCTCCCCATCTCATGTGTGTCTCGAAGATGCCCCTCCAATCCCTGCAGCTTAATTATATCTGAGGAAAGATCTAGAAGAAGATATACCGGTGCCCTAACGAAGGGCGGCCAGGAAGGGTTATTGGATCCTAGTCTTGATTTCAGGATATCTCCGCCCCGAGCTCCGTGTGGAGACACAAGTTGGATCACCCCATATTAACAGTAACCAGGTGCTGTCAGCGACAGGCTGGTTAAAAAAAAATATAAAAAAACAACAAATCTGATAAAAAGCTAAAGTGTATTATGAACACTTCTTGGATTCTCAGCGACGGAGTAACAAGTGAAGAAATGCTGAAAGTGTAATAGTCATAAAAACTGTCAAGAAAATGTGTTTCAAGCGCTACCTAAACAAGTCAAACTGGATACAATCTGAAGTGAGCAAGAGAGAGAGTGGGAGAGAGACGGATGGAGAGTAAAGGAAAGAGTGAGTGACACAGAGAGAGAGAGAGAGAGAGAGAGAGAGAGAGAGAGAGAGAGAGAGAGAGAGAGAGAGAGATAAAGAGAGAGAGGGACAATGTTGGGGAATAAGCTACAATGAAAATAAAGTGAATAAAGGATTCACGTCGGGAAAGCAAGGGAGGAGGAGCAAGTTTATAAGAGAGAAAGAATAATGTGAGTGATTGAGCGACACATTGAGAAAGAGGGGAAAATACAGAGCTGGACACAGAGAAACAGAGAGAGAGAGACAGAGAGAGAGAGAGAGAGAGAGAGAGAGAGAGAGAGAGAGAGATAAAGTGCATATGAGATAGTGAGATTGTTAAGAGAGAGAGCGAGAGAGAGGGAAATGTAGAGACAACGAGAGAAAGAGAGAGAGAGAGAGAGAGAGAGAGAGAGAGAGAGAGAGAGAGAGAGAGAAATAAAAAGTGCTGGAGAATACGAGATAGTGATAAGAGAGAGAGAGAGAGAGAGAGAGAGAGAGAGAGAGAGAGAGGGGGAGGAATATACATAGAGACAGAGAGAGAGAGAGACAGACGGACAAACAGACAGACAGAGATACAGAGACCGAGAGAGACTGAGGGACAGCGAGTCATGGATAGATAGAGATACTTTATGGCGCATATATCCATATCACCGAGAACTCTTCCCACTCTAACTGAGCCCAGAATGTACCGGAACCAGAAAGATGCTTCATAATTGCGATAACTTCTCTCTTTTCTTTCCGATTCTTCTACTTTTCCGCCTGCCTGTCAATCCATCTATCTGTTTCTCTCTCTTTCTGTCTCTCACTCTCTCTCTTTCTCATGTCCTCCCTCTCTGTCAGTTTTTCTGTGTACAGATCTGTTTTCTTCCCTCTTTCTCAATGTCTCGCTTAACATAATTCTTTTTCTGGTACAGTCTTGTTCCTCCTCTCTTGCTTTCCCCACGTGAGTCCTTTATTCAACTTTATTTTCATTGGAGCTTATTCCACAACATTGTTCCTGTCTCTGATTCTCTCTCTCTCTCTGTCTCTCTCTCTCTGTCTCTCTCTCTCTCTCTCTCTCTCTCTCTCTCTCTCTCTCTCTCTCTCTCTCTTTCATCTCCTTATTCCTCTTCCCAGCGCTGTGCCCGATCAGCAAGCCCACGGATCCCAATATCTTAATAGCCTGGTTGAATTACATCAGATCCATTATCAGGTCCAGGCAATATTAGCAGTTCCGTTGTTTTATCTTCTTTTCTGTGAGATCTCAACTGCGCATGCGGCATTTAGAGCTACATTGGAGTGAGCAGCGCTTGCGATGCGGAATGGACGGAGAAAATCTGATTGCATACAGCAAAAGATACATAATATAGGAAGACCTGTAGTTCACAGAAAAATAATAATAATAATAATAATAATAATAATAATAATAATAATAATAATAATAATAATAATAATAATAATAATAATAATAATAATGATGATGATGATGATGACGATGATGATGATGATGATGATGATGAAAAAAAGAAGAAGAAGAAGAAGAAGAAGAAGAAGAAGAAGAAGAAGAAGAAGAAGAAGAAGAAGAAGAAGAAGAAGAAGGAGAACCACACTAACAACAACAACAACAACAACAACAACAACAACAACAACAACAACAACAACAAAAAGAAGAAAGAAAAAAAAGGAATCCAACGATAAAATGTTAGAAAGGTCATTCACAATAATGATGTCCAAAATGTGTGAAAACGGAAGAAAAAAGTTCTATAACATACATTGTATTTGTAAAAAAAAAAAAGAAAATTGTGTGTGACGGTTCTCTACATCGAATGCAGAAAAAGAATTTGTTTTTCATAATAATTATATTTATCTCCGTCCCTAGACTTGTTTCTGTCTGTCACTCTGCCCCCCCCCTCTCTCTCTCTCTCTCTCTCTCTCTCTCTCTCTCTCTCTCTCTCTCTCTCTCTCTCTCTCTCTCTCTGCCTCTGTCTATAATTATCTTCAACCCATTTTCTTTCCGTCTCACCCCACAACTATACCCGCCTGACTCTAAGAAAGGACCAATGACAAACAGAGCTGCTATCAATAAATCTTAGTAAAGGGCGTCATAATCCGAGCCGTAATTCTCGCGAGTTGTATTTCACGAGATGCTGGTGTAGTTTCACGCCAGCGTTTTGCCCGCCTTTGATCCAGCATCGATCCCGCGTGATTCCTGACACCCAGACACATAACTGTGATCTCTGGCACTCGTGTGGTCTCTACTACCTCGGAACTCCCGTAGGGATGGAGGAGAAATCCGCGTTCCAACAGCTACTTGGACTCGCTCGCTGGCTCCCATCGGCCTGCCAGCCCGGCTCTGGTGGTTGTAGCCACTCTTTACGCTACGCTAACTCTTGGTTAATGAACAGTTGGTTATTTCGACTTTTAAGCCTCCAGGGGTAATTACGTGGTTTGGGGACCGAAGTTTAAGAAGAATAGAAAGTCGGAGATTGCTCACTCTGGAAGCAAAACCATTCAGCTAAGAGGGCAGGAAGGATGTCAATGAAACTGATAGTTTCAGATAGTTTCTGGGCGTATGACTATCTAACTATCTGTTCGCTTTTCTGTACTTTATTGTCTATGATGGTCGGGTAAGCTCAAGCAGTGATAGCCAATCACCCAGCTTACTCTCCCTCTACTCTGTTGTTCTCTCACAGGTGCTCAGACCCGTCCTCGGATAAAATCTCTCCAGTTTGTCTCCATCTTCCTCCCTGTGTGGTGAGCTTGAAAGACCTTTTTTTTCAAATCCTGATGATTTTGAAACAGTAGCAAAATTTTAAGAACCCACAGATGAACAAAACCCTAGATAATGAGGCTAGAAAGTTATTGACTTTATTATCCGTCGTCTATTTCAAATAATTTCAAAGAACCAGCAGAAATATTTATCCAGAGGTTTGATTCCAACTTCATCACACCCTTCTCCCTCCCTCCCCCCCCCCCACACACACACATACAAACACGGCTTTTCCTTATGTTTTTCATCTTCACACGCGCAGGGACCTAAGATTTATATTGTTAATATTTTCAAATAGATTCATACGGTATAACTAATTGGTGTATTGTAAACAATGAAAGTCGAGTTGCTGTAGATTTGAAAGTTAAATGAGTCACCTACGTTTCACAACTGTCCAGGCGCAGGTATAAAGTTTTGTATGCGACAGTGAGTTGTCACCAACAACAAGTTCTCCCGGAGTGATGTACGATATTGTCAAGGTCATATCTCGACACTCAAATCCTGATGACGCACTCGACCGTAGGCCAGATCAGAAATGAGACAATGTGATACCCTGGTATAAAATGGTCTCTTCACAGGAAAACTACCGTGTGTTGAGTTCTTTACACATACGATACGACAGTTTTGGCAGCAGACTTGGCTATACAACTGGTATTTAGCTGTTTCTCTCTCTCTCTAACCAAGGCTTTCCTTACATCCGCTGCCCTCAGGAAGGAAGTGGAGGTAGAAGCCAGCGCCTGGCTCGACTGTTTAGTGTTATTGGAAGTGGCCGAGGTGGCGATGGCCGTCTGATCCGATTATCCCATTATCCCAGGCCGTTTGGAGAGAACTGCCCAAGATGGCGGCCTCTCGGCCTTCTTGTAGTTCGCGTGGGAGCAGCCCTAGATCCAGGCTTTCAATTGTTTTCTATCCCGTTGGATTGAACGGGTTTTTATATTATTTTATGAGTCATTCTCTAGTTTCTCCTTTCCTAAAATGAGACATACACTTTCATTCGTCAGGGGTCACGTTGTGCAAATGTAATTCCTTATCGCTATCTATTTATTTATCTGTCTGTCTATCATTCTACATATCTATAAAAAATGCATTTACCTATCAACCACTCCATATGTCCACCAGTCTGTCCAAATATCAATCTATCTACCTACCTATTAACATATTCATGTCTTCTTCATAAAGGTAGAGGAGGAGACAGAGAGAACGGCAGAAGACAGGCGGAGAGACAGAGACAAAGAGAGAGTCAAAGTCAAAGACAGAGACAGAAACAGTCAAAGAGAGATACAAAGAACGTCTGAAGGCAGGCGGGGAGACAAAGGCAAAACCAGAGACAGAAAATGAGACAGAGAAAGAGAGAGTCAAAGAGAGGAAGAGAGAGATACAAAGAGGAATCTAGACACAGATACAGACAAGACAGAGAAACAGAAAGAGAGGTGTGTTTGTCTGTCGCAATTATAAAAAAAAACCCTCAAGGAGTCGTGTTTAACATGCAGATTCTCTACTCTACCTTAGTATAAACACAGATAAATAGATCAGAAATCTAGATTTATAGAAAGCTGCGTGCCACTGCCATGTTTTTTATAATGATACCTAGTTATGTTATGTACACATATACTAATCTTGATATTGTTTCACAGTTTTACCTTTAAATTCGCTGCCTGGGACAGATCGATTTTCTTCGGACAACTTTTGGAAGACCATACCATTGATTCTGTTGACCTTTACCAGATGGTCTTTCCTTGAGGTCTTATGCAATATGAACTTTATGCAGCAGACAGAGCTTGAATATGGCAATTTTGACACCAGGAAAGCTTTCAGTGTTTAGGTTTAAGTTTCGGGCCGAAAGTTTACGTTATGTTGCTTAGTTTTTTTTAAAATACTTCATTCTCTGTCAGAAGTTGAATAGTGTTTTTATTCTAACATATACACCTGGTTATCACGCTGTTTCACGTGGTTTGTTAATTGGACGCCCTGTGTTTCTCCTTAACAATTCCCTTATACATCTTTCCTCTCTCTATCTCTCTCGATATAAATTTAGAAAATTATTCCTACATGGTTATGCGGTCCACGACTTCGAAGTTTCGTTCCTAACTGTGGCACTCGTCAGGTGCTGTTGTGAATAACTAGGTAGGACAACTTTTTCTAAATATACCACGCTCTTTATTTGCCGAGCACTGTTTTTAATACGATATTTGACACACAACCATATATATATATATATATATTCTGGAAATAATCGTTTTTGCTGGGGTTTTTTTTTGTATTGTAGTTTTATTCTTTCAAACAATTCTACCCTAATATTTCACTGGTATGAATAAACCTGGCAGAAACAAACAGACTGGGAAATTTGTAGGACATCGCTCCTAAAGATGGCACTTTAAAAGATGCAGCAATTCTGAGAGAAATCTTGTGCGAGATTTCTGTGTCGGTACTGCTGGAGAATCGGGAACCTTCCCCTCACCCCTTCCCCGCCCCCCGTGACGCGCAAGTCACGTGATAACAGTCCGCCCAGGCCGAGCAATTATCAAGTGCGACACATGCGTAATCCGCCTGGTTCCCTGGTCGGACACAGTGAGCGACAGGTCGACACCAGGTTGTGCCCGCACCACTTGACTTCCCATCGATCTAAGGACGGGGTGTGACACGTAGACACCCTACACTGGCAGCCTGGGGATTGCACCGTTACATCCTGGATGATCAAGTTCTTGAGGTTTCTAACCTCGTGTGGCTCATTTCTTCTATCAGTTGAATCACAGATTCTCATTTGAACTGAAATACGTTACAAGCACCCTCTAATGAATGTTTTTTTTAAAGAGATTTGTAATCTTTATATTTTAATTATGCAATGTTAAATGGTACATTTACATGTACACTTGATGATGTTTGTCTCGTTGAGCTGAGGAATTAAATGCTATATATTCGGAATTTGTTTAGATCAGAGTCCATCCAACCGGATATCTCTCGCTTCCTGTCTGCATCACACTTTTATCTCTGGCACTGTCTCTCTGTCATCTCACCGTCTCTAGTTTTACTTTCCTTCCATTCTGTTAAACTTACAAAAGTTATCAGTTTTGTTGCTGTTTATCTCTAGTTCTGGTTGTTATCTGTCACGGGTGGGCCTCAGGTCAAGTGGTGACAACCCGCTCGAAGGTGAAAAGATCTAAGACTAAAATGTATGGCGAAAGGGCTTTCAGTGCTGCGACATCGATAGTCTGGTACAGCCTGAAACAACAACTGAGAGACAAATTCAGAGCAGACTTAAAAAAACCGACTAAACGCATTAAATTTGTTTCAGAACTTTTTTTATTTAAATGTAAAGCCATGTTTTTAATTCCATCGATGCTTTTGTGATTGCATGTTATATAATGATATAAATTTCATATTTTATGACACCTCGTTACTGAGGTTTTAAAGGGTAAGAAGCTCTGAATGGAATTTGCCCAGAGGAGAGCTCTAGAAATATTCTGTATTATTTATTTATTAGTTTCCTTCCTAGCTATTATTTCTTCCCATAGCTTTTACTTCTTTAGCCTCCATAACACTCCATTTCTGTCAGATTCTCTGTCCAACCTCCTTTACATATCGCCTTTTCTTACATTCATTTGTTGCCTTGACCCAAAAGGTTATTTTATATAATCTGCTTTTTATTGGGAAATTATATTTGTCACATAACATCTTTTTTATATCTGTTCATTAGCGCGATATTATATTAAATTTTTGTGACATAAAAATAGTCTAACAGGCTAGTAGTAACCACGTGAGACTTTCTTGTCATAGTTACAGTTTTAGACATGCAAGTCATGATCCTATTTCTCCAATTTTCTCTGATTTTTCCTCAGTTTTGAGTCTCACCTCAAGCCAACCCATCCGCTGTCTCTGACGCCCTGCTCACTCCCCCCGCCTCAGTCCCAGCCTGCCAGTCAGGGACGGCGACATTCAGAGTTATCTTTCCAACATTTCCTCCTCCACCAACACTCACAGCGAGCATCAAGAATCAGATAAATATTGATTGAGGAGGAGGAAACAATTTATTTTGATGCCCTTTTTAATTTTATGTTGACAAGTTTTGTAAACACTGGAGTCTGGTGTATGGCCTTAAATTGATCTTCTACACAACGTGTTCTACACAAACTGTGCACCATTCTCACGAGGTTTTCTGGGTTTTAGTCATGGTCACTGTGTTTGATGAATTTATCAGAGACAAACATCCGCCATGTATGAGATGATCTCAGTACAGAGTTATAGACTTTCTGGAAGTTATTTACCAGCATAAAACCCATTCCACCATCAACGTATACAACTGTTCACATACATTAAATACAAACACTTTGAGTTGGGTTTATATCAAGACAGTATTATGAACAGCAAGAAATAAATTTTGTATTGACCGGTCAGTCCATAGTGTATGCCTGATAATAATTATGAGGAAATCACGGGTTCAACTGCTGGCTCTGATACACAGAGTCGAGTTTGGATTTTATCTCAACAGCCCTATACCTGGCTTCATTGGAAGTCGCCGTGGCCACATTATGATTCTATAAGAAATTGAAAACGATCAAAGAAAAACAGTTTACCTTTTCTCATATAAGTTTCTTGAGTCCAAATAACAAGAAAGGTTACCATATGAAGTAAAACAGACATGTTTTTTTTTAAGTATCATAGTGTTAAATGACAACACGTTGAAATAAAGGTGTAAAGTGCTTTCTTATTTTAAGACACAAACCGCTGTTCTTATTTCTACAAGGTTTTCACAGAAAATCACAAGAGAAATATTGGTGGTTTGTAAACCTTTTTCCTGCAAGATCATTAGCTCCGAGACAAACAGAAATCTGCTTCATGTTTGGATTGTCATGCGTTAAGATGAGTATCTCATGACATCCGAGATTTCTGAGATTATTCTAGAAAGACTTTTAGTTTTGGGTTGCAAGTCTCCAACAGAGAAAATAAACAGATGGGTCATGTTTCTCTTTAATTTGTTCACGGTATTCTCACTAAGAAGTCAACCCAAGCACTTGACCAAAAGGTGATCCGAAGCGTTTATAACGATTTGCAGTTTGCGGTTTTATTTTTGAATCGCGGAAAACTTTCAATTTTCTCACTATCCAAACATTCAAACAATAGATGGAAATTTTCTGACGGAAACTTGAAAAACCCTGTTAAAGTGCAAAGAAAATCATAATCTTTTTACTCTTTCTGAACGACAAAACCAACTTCCCAACGCGCGTGATTAGCAGCTAATAGTCCTCGGGATCGCAAGATCCACTGGTATGATTGATTCCTGCACTGCTCGATATGGTCGGAGTAATTTATTCCGCCTCGTCTAAAATAAGAAGATTTGACGCTGAGGGAGGTTAAACTCGAGAGATGAGTGTTTCTGGATTTCATTGACTGAAGGTTTCTGTTAAAAGGTCTAGAGCGAAAAACAGGTCGAGACAAATAACAGTGTATTTATAGTCTATTTTCCTTTAAGTGCAGTTTGGAGTTTGACTAAACTGGCACATCACATCATTATCTTTATATCGAGCCAGATAAAAAAATGAGTCACCAAAACCACACACACATGTTGGAGAAAGTCAAGTAAAGCATAAAATGTCTTATATATTTATTGTGATAAATGTTTACAGTTTACAGAAAACCCGTTCTCTGGGTTTTTATACTATATGGCATCAGTAGAAGATTGACATCGACCACCTTACAAGCATGCTAGTTTAACGAAATCTCAAAAAAAAAAAACAGGTGGTAGGTACTTGATGAATTTCTGACTTCAGCCCTTGCCTCTCAGTGGTTCAAAGTTCAGGCAAGAGATTCCTTTTAACAGATTCACCCTTCCGTCAGTAACGTTGTTTGGTCCACATTACAACACGCTCATTGAAGCAATAGATTGGCGTGAGCCGCATGGAGTGCTACTTTGTATTTTCACATTTTTCATCAAAATTGATAAACATTATTTTCATGTGAAGAAAAACACCTGGTTATGCCAGCGTGAAAATTGATATGAAATTTTAACAATCAAAAAATTTAACCATAAGCTGAAGGAAAGCTGAAGAATAATCCTATTTATTGTGTGAAAGTGACTCATAAAAGTGGAGGCAATTGACCTCAGTTAACATCCAGGGTGAAATCTTCTTTTTGTTTAAAATATCAAAACGGCCCCGTTCTCTACCAGGTAGAAGATAGAGAGAAATCTATCCACATAGGTTGAGATCTAGGCTGAACTATAGAAGGATCAGGTAGTCGTCTGTGACACATACATAGTGAAGATAAGTAGATGGCCTGTCAATGTGTATGATAGAAAAATAATTGGTTAGGGCTTTAATCATCAAGGCGATTACAGTTGAACGACACATGAAGATAAGCTGTTCATTCCGTGAAATTGAAAATTACCTTTAGATAAGCCTATAATCGCACTGCAGAAGTGTCTATTAGTATTAATTTTTTAATAATTATTTAATAAGGATGATAATGATGATAATTTTTATTATTATTAGGAGTAGTAGTAGTAGTAATAATAGACTCTAATAATAATAATAATAATAATAATAATAATAATAATAATAATAATAATAATAATAATAATAATAATAATAATAATAATAATAATAATAATAATAATAATAATAATAATAGTATTAATCATCTCCGACAGTTTGTCTAATAGTTCATCTACATGAAAACGTGATCGAGATCTTCCACTCAGTAATGAGTTCTAAGGCTCTGTTTCAGAGGATAACAAGGCAGAATTGAAACAACTCAGCAAGCAATGTACCACCCATCAGTCTTAACAGAATCTCACCAGGATCTACCAGTCAAACAACTTCTAACAGTCCATCCCCTTACTCGGTTGTCCAAAGTCGAGGTCAAGCTGCACACAGTTCAACCCAAATCAAAGTAATGCGCACATCCCAATTTAGTTTTCTTCAAATGATATATAGAAAAGCGAATTTTTTATTGTAACCGTGGTCATAGTAGAATAAAAAGATGCTGGTTGGATAACATCGCAGAACATATGGGGTGCCCCGTCAACAAGTGCAGAGAGAGAGAGAGAGAGAGAGAGAGAGAGAGAGAGAGAGAGAGAGAGAGAGAGAGAATGAGAGAGACAATCAGACAGACAGACAGAGACAAATAGACAGAGACAGATACAGAGAGAGAAAAGATATATAAAAGAGAGAGAGAGAGAGAGCGAGAGAGAGAGAGAGAGAGAGAGAGAGAGAGAGAGAGAGAGAGAGAGAGAGAGAGAGAGAGAGAGAGAATGAGAGAGACAATCAGACAGACAGACAGAGACAAATAGACAGAGACAGATACAGAGAGAGAAAAGATATATAAAAGAGAGAGAGAGAGAGAGAGAGAGAGAGAGAGAGAGAGAGAGAGAGAGAGAGAGAGAGAGAGAGAGAGAGAGAGAAAGAGAGAGAGAGAGTGCGCTATAAACTGACATGATTGGTGATCAAAGATCTCCAACGTCACATGATGAGAATGATGATTTAATGATGATGTTGATGCGGATTATTGAATGATGATAATGATGAGGATGATAGTGATGATGATGATGATGAAGATGCTGATGATGCTGATGATAATGATGATGGTGATGATGCTGATGATAATGATGCTGATGATGCTGATGATGATCATATGATGATGATGAGGAAGAAGATGCTGATAGTGATGCTGATAATCATATTTCCCATTCTTTATAATACATGTGAACTATTTGCATTTCCGTTAGAAACACATCTTTTTATCGAGGCATAAGTATTTGTTCATTAGTAATTTGCATCTTTACTAGATAATATTATTGCAATTTATTATTTAGCTGCGAAAAGAAGTTTTGGATCGTATCGAAAAAAAAATCTAAATGCATAAAAAAATTAATTCTAACCTGCTGATTTTTGGTGGCACGTAGCCAGCCTTCACCATTCAACTGACCAGAGTCCATGCTGCTATGGTCAAGGAGATTTAGCCATAGTCCAGTTAGGCCAGCAGGGATTGACAACTTAATTCTGGTCTCTTCCAGACAGGCTGCTGCTCCTGGCCACACCTGCTAGATGCTGAGCCGAGATACCCGGGCACCTGGAGTCTCTTGCTCTGAATCATTGTACAGATTTCTTACATAGAGGGAAACACGGCAGGGTGTTATCAATCATCGTAACTCTATTTACTCTACCGAGATCTTAGATAGAGGGAAACACGGCATGGTGTTATCAATCATCGTAACTCTATTTACTCTACAGAGATCTTAGATAGAGGGAACAGGGCAGGGTGTTATCAATCATCGTAACTCTATTTACTCTACAGAGATCTTAGATAGAGGGAACAGGGCAGGTTGTTATCAATCATCGTAACTCTATTTAATCTACAGAGATCTTAGATAGAGGAAGACACGGCAGGGTGTTATCAATCATCGTAACTCTATTTACTCTACAGAGATCTTAGATAGAGAGAACAGGGCAGGGTGTTATCAATCATCGTAACTCTATTAATTCTACAGAGATCTTAGATAGAGGGAACAGGGCAGGGTGTTATCAATCATCGTAACTCTATTTACTCTACCGAGATCTTAGATAGAGGGAAACACGGGAGGGTGTTATCAATCATCGTAACTCTATTTAATCTACAGAGATCTTAGAAAGAGGAAGACACGGCAGGGTGTTATCAATCATCGTAACTCTATTTACTCTACAGAGATCTTAGATAGAGGAAACAGGGCAGGGTGTTATCAATCATCGTAACTCTATTTACTCTACAGAGATCTTAGATAGAGGGAACAGGGCAGGGTGTTATCAATCATCGTAACTCTATTTACTCTACAGAGATCTTAGATAGAGGGAACAGGGCAGGTTGTTATCAATCATCGTAACTCTATTTAATCTACAGAGATCTTAGAAAGAGGAAGACACGGCAGGGTGTTATCAATCATCGTAACTCTATTTAATCTACAGAGATCTTAGATAGAGGGAACAGGGCAGGTTGTTATCAATCATCGTAACTCTATTTACTCTACAGAGATCTTAGATAGAGGGAACAGGGCAGGGTGTTATCAATCATCGTAACTCTATTTAATCTACAGAGATCTTAGAAAGAGGAAGACACGGCAGGGTGTTATCAATCATCGTAACTCTATTTACTCTACAGAGATCTTAGATAGAGGGAACAGGGCAGGGTGTTATCAATCATCGTAACTCTATTTACTCTACAGAGATCTTAGATAGAGGGAACAGGGCAGGTTGTTATCAATCATCGTAACTCTATTAATTCTACAGAGATCTTAGATAGAGGGAACAGGGCAGGGTGTTATCAATCATCGTAACTCTATTTACTCTACAGAGATCTTAGATAGAGGGAAACACGGCAGGGTGTTATCAATCATCGTAACTCTATTTAATCTACAGAGATCTTAGAAAGAGGAAGACACGGCAGGGTGTTATCAATCATCGTAACTCTATTTACTCTACAGAGATCTTAGATAGAGGAAGACACGGCAGGGTGTTATCAATCATCGTAACTCTATTTACTCTACAGAGATCTTAGATAGAGGGAACAGGGCAGGGTGTTATCAATCATCGTAACTCTATTTACTCTACAGAGATCTTAGATAGAGGGAACAGGGCAGGTTGTTATCAATCATCGTAACTCTATTTAATCTACAGAGATCTTAGAAAGAGGAAGACACGGCAGGGTGTTATCAATCATCGTAACTCTATTTAATCTACAGAGATCTTAGATAGAGGGAACAGGGCAGGTTGTTATCAATCATCGTAACTCTATTTAATCTACAGAGATCTTAGATAGAGGGAACAGGGCAGGGTGTTATCAATCATCGTAACTCTATTTACTCTACAGAGATCTTAGATAGAGGGAACAGGGCAGGGTGTTATCAATCATCGTAACTCTATTTACTCTACAGAGATCTTAGATAGAGGGAACAGGGCAGGGTGTTATCAATCATCGTAACTCTATTTACTCTACAGAGATCTTAGATAGAGGGAACAGGGCAGGGTGTTATCAATCATCGTAACTCTATTTACTCTACAGAGATCTTAGATAGAGGGAACAGGGCAGGGTGTTATCAATCATCGTAACTCTATTTAATCTACAGAGATCTTAGATAGAGGAAGACACGGCAGGGTGTTATCAATCATCGTAACTCTATTTACTCTACAGAGATCTTAGATAGAGGAAACAGGGCAGGGTGTTATCAATCATCGTAACTCTATTTACTCTACAGAGATCTTAGATAGAGGGAACAGGGCAGGGTGTTATCAATCATCGTAACTCTATTTAATCTACAGAGATCTTAGAAAGAGGAAGACACGGCAGGGTGTTATCAATCATCGTAACTCTATTTAATCTACAGAGATCTTAGATAGAGGAAGACACGGCAGGGTGTTATCAATCATCGTAACTCTATTTACTCTACAGAGATCTTAGATAGAGGGAACAGGGCAGGGTGTTATCAATCATCGTAACTCTATTTAATCTACAGAGATCTTAGATAGAGGAAGACACGGCAGGGTGTTATCAATCATCGTAACTCTATTTACTCTACAGATATCTTAGATAGAGGAAGACACGGCAGGGTGTTATCAATCATCGTAACTCTATTTAATCTACAGAGATCTTAGATAGAGGGAACAGGGCAGGGTGTTATCAATCATCGTAACTCTATTTACTCTACCGATATCTTAGATAGAGGGAACAGGGCAGGGTGTTATCAATCATCGTAACTCTATTTAATCTACAGAGATCTTAGAAAGAGGAAGACACGGCAGGGTGTTATCAATCATCGTAAATCTATTTAATCTACAGAGATCTTAGATAGAGGAAGACACGGCAGGGTGTTATCAATCATCGTAACTCTATTTACTCTACAGATATCTTAGATAGAGGAAGACACGGCAGGGTGTTATCAATCATCGTATCTCTATTTACTCTACCGAGATCTTAGATAGAGGGAACAGGGCAGGGTGTTATCAATCATCGTAACTCTATTTAATCTACATAGATCTTAGATAGAGGAAGACAAGGCAGAGTGTTATCAATCATCGTAAATCTATTAATTCTACAGAGATCTTAGACAGAGGGAACAGGCCAGGGTGTTATCAATCATCGTAACTCTATTTAATCTACAGAGATGTTAGATAGAGGAAGACACGGCAGGGTGTTATCATTCATCGTAACTCTATTTACTCTACAGAGATCTTAGATAGAGGGAACAGGGCAGGGTGTTATCAATCATCGTAACTCTATTTACTCTACCGATATCTTAGATAGAGGGAACAGGGCAGGGTGTTATCAATCATCGTAACTCTATTTACTCTACAGAGATCTTAGATAGAGGGAACAGGGCAGGGTGTTATCAATCATCGTAACTCTATTTACTCTACAGAGATCTTAGATAGAGGGAACAGGGCAGGGTGTTATCAATCATCGTAACTCTATTTACTCTACAGAGATCTTAGATAGAGGGAACAGGGCAGGGTGTTATCAATCATCGTAACTCTATTTACTCTACAGAGATCTTAGATAGAGGGAACAGGGCAGGGTGTTATCAATCATCGTAACTCTATTTACTCTACAGAGATCTTAGATAGAGGGAACAGGGCAGGGTGTTATCAATCATCGTAACTCTATTTACTCTACAGAGATCTTAGATAGAGGGAACAGGGCAGGGTGTTATCAATCATCGTAACTCTATTTAATCTACAGAGATCTTAGATAGAGGAAGACACGGCAGGGTGTTATCAATCATCGTAACTCTATTTACTCTACAGAGATCTTAGATAGAGGGAACAGGGCAGGGTGTTATCAATCATCGTAACTCTATTTACTCTACCGATATCTTAGATAGAGGGAACAGGGCAGGGTGTTATCAATCATCGTAACTCTATTTAATCTACAGAGATCTTAGAAAGAGGAAGACACGGCAGGGTGTTATCAATCATCGTAACTCTATTTAATCTACAGAGATCTTAGATAGAGGAAGACACGGCAGGGTGTTATCAATCATCGTAACTCTATTTACTCTACAGATATCTTAGATAGAGGAAGACACGGCAGGGTGTTATCAATCATCGTAACTCTATTTACTCTACCGAGATCTTAGATAGAGGGAACAGGGCAGGGTGTTATCAATCATCGTAACTCTATTTAATCTACAGAGATCTTAGATAGAGGAAGACACGGCAGGGTGTTATCAATCATCGTAACTCTATTAATTCTACAGAGATCTTAGATAGAGGGAACAGGGCAGGGTGTTATCAATCATCGTAACTCTATTTAATCTACAGAGATCTTAGATAGAGGAAGACACGGCAGGGTGTTATCAATCATCGTAACTCTATTTACTCTACAGAGATCTTAGATAGAGGGAACAGGGCAGGGTGTTATCAATCATCGTAACTCTATTTACTCTACCGATATCTTAGATAGAGGGAACAGGGCAGGGTGTTATCAATCATCGTAACTCTATTTAATCTACAGAGATCTTAGAAAGAGGAAGACACGGCAGGGTGTTATCAATCATCGTAACTCTATTTAATCTACAGAGATCTTAGATAGAGGAAGACACGGCAGGGTGTTATCAATCATCGTAACTCTATTTAATCTACAGAGATCTTAGATAGAGGAAGACACGGCAGGGTGTTATCAATCATCGTAACTCTATTTAATCTACAGAGATCTTAGATAGAGGAAGACACGGCAGGGTGTTATCAATCATCGTAACTCTATTTACTCTACCGAGATCTTAGATAGAGGGAACAGGGCAGGGTGTTATCAATCATCGTAACTCTATTTAATCTACAGAGATCTTAGATAGAGGAAGACACGGCAGGGTGTTATCAATCATCGTAACTCTATTTACTCTACCGAGATCTTAGATAGAGGGAACAGGGCAGGGTGTTATCAATCATCGTAACTCTATTTACTCTACAGAGATCTTAGATAGAGGGAACAGGGCAGGGTGTTATCAATCATCGTAACTCTATTTACTCTACAGAGATCTTAGATAGAGGGAACAGGGCAGGGTGTTATCAATCATCGTAACTCTATTTAATCTACAGAGATCTTAGATAGAGGAAGACACGGCAGGGTGTTATCAATCATCGTAACTCTATTTACTCTACAGATATCTTAGATAGAGGAAGACACGGCAGGGTGTTATCAATCATCGTAACTCTATTTACTCTACCGAGATCTTAGATAGAGGGAACAGGGCAGGGTGTTATCAATCATCGTAACTCTATTTAATCTACAGAGATCTTAGATAGAGGAAGACACGGCAGGGTGTTATCAATCATCGTAACTCTATTAATTCTACAGAGATCTTAGATAGAGGGAACAGGGCAGGGTGTTATCAATCATCGTAACTCTATTTAATCTACAGAGATCTTAGATAGAGGAAGACACGGCAGGGTGTTATCAATCATCGTAACTCTATTTACTCTACAGAGATCTTAGATAGAGGGAACAGGGCAGGGTGTTATCAATCATCGTAACTCTATTTACTCTACCGATATCTTAGATAGAGGGAACAGGGCAGGGTGTTATCAATCATCGTAACTCTATTTAATCTACAGAGATCTTAGAAAGAGGAAGACACGGCAGGGTGTTATCAATCATCGTAACTCTATTTACTCTACAGAGATCTTAGATAGAGGGAACAGGGCAGGGTGTTATCAATCATCGTAACTCTATTTACTCTACAGAGATCTTAGATAGAGGGAACAGGGCAGGTTGTTATCAATCATCGTAACTCTATTAATTCTACAGAGATCTTAGATAGAGGGAACAGGGCAGGGTGTTATCAATCATCGTAACTCTAATTAATCTACAGAGATCTTAGAAAGAGGAAGACACGGCAGGGTGTTATCAATCATCGTAACTCTATTTACTCTACAGAGATCTTAGATAGAGGGAACAGGGCAGGGTGTTATCAATCATCGTTACTCTATTTACTCTACAGAGATCTTAGATAGAGGGAACAGGGCAGGGTGTTATCAATCATCGTAACTCTATTTACTCTACAGAGATCTTAGATAGAGGGAACAGGGCAGGGTGTTATCAATCATCGTAACTCTATTAATTCTACAGAGATCTTAGATAGAGGGAACAGGGCAGGGTGTTATCAATCATCGTAACTCTATTTAATCTACAGAGATCTTAGAAAGAGGAAGACACGGCAGGGTGTTATCAATCATCGTAACTCTATTTATTCTACACAGATCTTAGATAGAGGGAAACAGGGCAGGGTGTTATCAATCATCGTAACTCATTAAGCTTCAGCAAGTGACGGTTTGTAACTGATATCCTGATCGCTTGGTCTTCAGGAATCAAACCTCATTAAGCTTCAGCAAGTGACGGTTTGTTACTGATATCCTGATCGCTTGGTCTTCAGGAATCAAACCTCATTAAGCTTCAGCAAGTGACGGTTTGTTACTGTTGTCCTGGTCGCTTGGTCTTCAGGAATCAAACCTCATTAAGCTTCAGTGAGTGACGGTTTGTTACTGTTGTCCTGATCGCTTGGTCTTCAGGAATCAAACCTCATTAAGCTTCAGCAAGTGACGGTTTGTTACTGTTGTCCTGATCGCTTGGTCTTCAGGAATTAATCCTCATTGTGCTTTTCATTTTTATTCTCTGTCTTTCTCTTTCCCTTTCTTTTCCATTTTTCTGTCGCTTTATCTGTCTCTTTCTTCCACTCTATCTCTCTCTTTCTCTCTCTCCTTCTCTTTTTTACTCTCTCTCCTCTCTCTCTTTCTTCCGCTGTCTCTTATTCTCTCTATCTTTCTCCAATTCTCTCTCTCTTTCCCTCTCTCTCTTCCTCTGTGTTTCTCTCTCTTCAAACATGTCTTTTTCAGAAATAATTATTAATTTCCATATATGAACGCTTTACTCCACTAATATGCGGTTAGTATAATGTATTTAAAAATTTTAACAAGAAATTCTTTAACCCTATTGTGCGTTTGTTTGTTTATATAGCCATTCTAGTAGACGGCGATCTCCGGCATTCCCTTTGCTTTGCCTGTGAAAGGAGAAACAAAAGCTGGAAATAAGTTACCTACTTTTTTTTGCCCTCCACGATGCATTGGGGTAATTTAAGTCCTTTTAATTTCCTATCTCTCTGACTCCTTTTCCTCTAGCTTAAGCTAGTTAAAACTGTTAAGAATGTTAAGAACCTTTTTTTTCTCCCTTCAATCTTTAGTCTATTTTTTTTTCTATTAGAAGTTCACTGTGTTATCTCACATGGAAATCAAACTTTAAAACTAGTCTCTGCATCAGACAGCCGGGTCTGTTGAGCTTAATGACTGTTTGATTTTTCTATAAAATGCTAAATTCTTTAATGTTGGTTGATTGAGAGCTGGCGGTGGACCTTCCTTCTCTCTTGTCGCCGTTTTCCTCTTGTCTGTTGTGCTGCTGTTAACAGCGTCCAGCGTTGGGGCTGACAGAGTTGGGCTCTACACACTAGCCATCAGTCATTCAATCTATCTGTGAAACGTTCATGCGAAACAAGCTTCCGATTCAATTCATATAGATAGATAGATAGATAGATAGGTAGATAGATATGTAGATAGATAGATAGATAGATATGTAGATGTAAAATTAATATACGCTTTATTTCACATTTTATGGCCGATAGTTCATGTAGCGATACCAGAGGTATATTGTCCCTCCAGTTAGAACCTTTCTCTTAGATCTGGTGAGATTAGCCAGCAGTTTCAAATGGCAGTTGCTTAGATTTTGAAACGGTTCAAATGTCGATTGAATCATACGAAGAAAGGGTTTTTATAATAATAATATTGGTAATAATAATAGTAATAAAAATAATAATAATAATAATAATAATAATAATAATAATAATAATAATAATAATAATAATAATAATAATAATAATAATAATAAAAATAATAATAATAATAATATTATAAATATGATAAAAATTCACATTGAACTAGGAGTACAAAAGCACGCATACTTAAAAAAAAACCACGCTTCTATCGTGCGTGTATCGAGAACGTGCAGATTCTAATCTCACACAAAAGAAACCAAAACAGGAGAGAAGGTCGTTATGGGATATATCTGTTTTTAGCTGAAGTGTTG
Source organism: Elysia crispata (assembly GCA_033675545.1). Lineage (NCBI taxonomy): Eukaryota > Metazoa > Mollusca > Gastropoda > Plakobranchidae > Elysia > Elysia crispata. The sequence goes on along the minus strand of JAWDGP010007144.1, from coordinate 485,713 downwards.
TGTTTTGAAAAAGCAAATGTAAGCAATTATAAATAGCGCATTGGTGATCGAAATTTAAACTCAATTAAAGAAAAAAACAACTGGAAGTTTGTTTCAGCGTTTATTGACATCGGTGATTACCGTCCGACTGCAGCGCTACGGAGTGTTTTCAGCGGTTGGGGTTTTCATTAGCCACGCATGAATAATGGATGGGGGAGATAAGAGAGGCGGGTTCGGGCCATGGTTGCCCAGGCTAGTCTCAGGGCTCTTCACATTGAACCAGTTGTTTACCTCCTTGTTTTTAGCGCCAGTTATCCCCCGCCGATAGCGTTGTGATGCCAATATTGACAAGGGAAGCCTTTGATTACCTCCTCTTGATTTTAAAGGCGATAACGGTTTAATTGACCTCTGAGATTTTTTAGCCAATTAGCGATGTTCGCCCCCATGCTTCAAGCCTGCCTGGTCTGGCCTTCAGAATTTTTTTTCTTTTAATGTTTGAGAGAAATAAACGGAAATTTGTTATGAAACGCAGATGACCCTCGGATAAAAAACTGTTGATATGTTTTAAACTCAAACTGATCTTATCCTATAAATTAAGATATTCCTATTTTTTTTGGGAACTTTGTTGATTTAAAGTAGCGAAAATGTGAGTAGGCGGATGAACATGGTCTTGCTTTCAGAAAGACAAAAAATATTAGAGTTAAAAGAGGTCTTGAATGAAAATTTCAGAAAAACTATGAAACATTTTAATGTAACAAGGGCATGAAGGAACAACGGATGTTGGAATGAACGACGATGATGATGTGATTGTAACAAGGGCATGAAGGAACAACGGATGTTGAAATGAACGACGATGATGATGATGTGATTGTAACAACGGATGTTGGAATGAACGACGATGATGATGTGATTGTAACAAGGGCATGAAGGAACAACGGATGTTGAAATGAACGACGATGATGATGTGATTGTAACAAGGGCATGAAGGAACAACGGATGTTGAAATGAACGACGATGATGATGTGATTGTAACAGAAACATGTGGTGCGAATTGTTTCAGTGGGGATCATTGATGAAGAGGAGAACAACGAGCTTGATGATGGCGATTGTGATGATGATGGTGCTTTGGATATGCTGATGAAGAGGATGATGATGATGATGATGATGATGATGATGATGATGATGGTTGTGTGGTGTAGTGATGGTGGTGGTGTAGATGATGCTGATGCTGATGCTGATGCTGATGTTGATGATGATGATGATAAAGACAGTGATGGTGGTGTTGTGATGATGATGAAAAGGATGAGGACGGTGATGGTTGGGGTTTTAAACATGTTGATGATTATAATAATGGTGAAAAAAATTTTGATGATGGTTGGGGTTTTAAACATGTTGATGATGATGATAATAATGGTGAAAAAAATGTTGATGATGGTTGGGGTTTTAAACATGTTGATGATGATGATAATCATGGTGAAAAATATGTTGATGATGGTTGGGGTTTTAAACATGTTGATGATGATGATAATAATGGTGAAAAAAATGTTGATGATGTTTGGGGTTTTAAACATGTTGATGATGATGATAATAATGGTGAAAAAAATGTTAATAGCGAATATCAGGGAGGATAACTAAACTGAGAGTGTTGTAAAGAAAATTGTAATTCTTGCTATCTGAAGCATGGTGCCCTCTCTTCTAAAGCAGTTTCATGTGAAGCATTATATTGATGACTGTAGCGGTCATCCCGGCCTAGCCAACAATAGTATCAGATCTCGCACGCAGAGTCAATAAGTCACGTGTCACTCTCATCATATATTCAAGTATATTTAGAAAACTGCAAAATTCACAGCTTCGAAAGGATGAGAATAGCATTAAATTACCAGAATTCTAAATGGCGATTTAAAATGTTTGTGTTCCCGAAATATCCTGTCTTTTTAAGTTGAAATCTTTCACATCTGCTTCCTGGGGACTGGATGCAAGACACTGTAACATTGTTAGGTATTCTACTGTTTTCTACGGCAAGTCGGCCAAAGATAATTTTGACAATTTTGGATAATATCCATCTCTTCACGGCTATAAATTGCTGATATAATAGGTCTTACGTGAGGACAATTATATAAAATGTAAAAACCACCTAATTTTTAAGGGAAATTTAAATAAAGGGTTTGATCGAAGCGCCGATTTGTCCGACTGGTTTTTTTATGTGTTTTCAACGCTTGGCCATCAAGTTTCTCCACCTATCGCAGTCTAGACGGTTTGAGCTATGTGGGACATCATGTTCCAGGTAGTAGGAGTTATACTTATAATGTGACAAAAATCTTCTCCACTGTTTGAATTTTATTTGTTAAGTTCAACCCAAAGATTCCTCATGTCAGGACGCACAGTAACTACTTGATATGTTGTGGAGAAAAGGGAATGGAAAGAAAACAAGAAGAATCCTGCCTTCCCATTCTGCTCACTCCTGCAAACCAGTGCTTAAGTTTCATTAATATCTTTGAACACAAAGTAAGGGTATGTGCGTGTATATATTTGTGCGTGAGGATGGGTGAATTTAACAGCTGATTTTTGTGTGTTTGTGGGGTCAAGCCGTATCAGCTCAAGATTGGTCTTTCTTAGAGAGATCTTACAGCTAGAAACGCTGTAGAAATCTTCATAATATCAATTCTGTTTGAAGTTAAAGATTTCCAAGAACTGAGCACGCAACTTAGAAGTGACTGACTACACCACAACACGAGAACCCTGCAGCTAGTGACCAGCCCTTCAACATCAGGGAAGCACAAGATATTTCGTAGAAATCTCAACATATAAGAAGGGGTAAACTTAGGGCAGTAAATTAAATAAAGTCATTAATATAAATTGACTTTACTTCTGTTGTGACTAACCACTGAGTTATTTGAGCTGGAGCAACTCGATCGGCTTATTAATTACTGTCAGAACCAAGAAGTCTGTTGAGGGATGACAAGTCTGAGAGGTATGGGACGAACAATAGTTTGTTATCTGCGATCAGTCGCCCGCAGAGGAAAAAGTCGAGGATACCAGAGACTCAGTACAAAAGGTTGGAAACAAAACTGCACAAAGTGTAGCAAGTTTTGTGACATAAACTCTTTATTCGTGCTTCAATTTACAATGTAAAAATCTCCATATTGATTACATAATACACTGAGTTCTGCTGTTACCAGTACAGATGGTACTGGGTGTTACATAGAAGTTGCTCAAACCTCACCAAATGTGCGATCGTTTGATGAACTGTACAGAACAGGTAAAATTGATCCACAACAAAACCCACAACATGGCCGTTATTTCGGTTGATAGCCTCCCTCGCACTTTTTCAAGGCATTCACTCAACTATCAGAAACATAGTACATAGTTTACAGATCACATTAGCATGTCACAAGCATCTTGTAGTTTAGGTTGATAGCCTGCCTCACACTTTTTCAAGGCATTCACTCAGCAATCAGAAACATAGTACATAGTTTACAGATCACATTAACATAATTACAAGCATCTTGTAGTTTAGGTTGATAGCCTGCCTCGCACATTTTCAAGGCATTCACTCAGCTATCAGAAACATAGTACATAGTCTACAGATCACATTAACATGTCACAAGCATCTTGTAGTTTAGGTTGATAGCCTGCCTCGCACTTTTTCAAGGCATTCACTCAGCTATCAGAAACATAGAACATAATTTAAAGATCACATTAACATGTTACAAGCATCTTGTAGTTTAGGTTGATAGCCTGCCTCGCACTTTTTCAAGGCATTCACTCAGCTATCAGAAACATAGTACATAATTTAAAGATCACATTAACATGTTACAAGCATCTTGTAGTTTAGGTTGATAGCCTGCCTCGCACTTTTTCAAGACATTCACTCAGCTATCAGAAACATAGAACATAATTTAAAGATCACATTAACATGTCACAAGCATCTTGTAGTTTAGGTTGATAGCCTGCCTCGCACTTTTTCAAGACATTCACTCAGCTATCAGAAACATAGTACATAATTTAAAGATCACATTAACATGTTACAAGCATCTTGTAGTTCTTCCGAGTTGAAGTCATCGCGATATAATGCTGGCAACATGGATGATAGTGCACTGATTTATTGAAGAGAAAAGAATGGAAACATGGATAAAATGTCAGAAAGAGAATTAATTAATTAAAAAAAAAAACAATGTCATAAAAGTTTGCGGTGGTATCGACTGTTTATTACACTAAAAAACATTCATTTTATTTGACAAAATGAAGATGTATGAGGTTAAACAGGGAAAAAAGGATATTGTCAGTCACGTTCCAGATAGATGAACAGATGACAGTTTATCTGAATGACAAACCGTGTCATATGTTGGTTCAGATCCCACACAAGTTGGTTACGTCACACTGCTCAGGACTACAGCCTTGAGGCGGCCTGCTCAGCCTCCACGGAGTGGGCAGAAGATCTGTGGAGGAAGCAGGCCTCAAGCAAAGTGAGCTGCTGGGCCTACACAAACCTTCACACTGTGGGCACCAGAGGATTTCTAGGACTGGATCGTTCTCCACGGGGATCTTCTGAGAAAGTTCTCCAAGTGGGCAACAAAGTACTACAAGTGGATAACAATGTACTCCAAGTACTCCAAGTGGGCAACATTTTAATACTTAAAAAAAACACAATCACAGACAGTCGAGAAAAATAAAAAAAAAATCTAATTATTTCATATTAAGCGAAATCTCTGATTTTCCCAGCTAATTATTCTGGTTCAACTGTTATTCATAAGTATTGTTTCAAATTAGGCTAAACCGAAACGAGCCCAGTAAACTACTCCACCTTTGCTAGACACAGAAACATTTTTTTTTGGCATTTCTTGGTAACAGTCTTTTTTGTCTTTTTCATTCTTAATCCGGAAACTTTAGTAAGAGATTGATTTTCTTTTTTTTTTTCAAACTTTTTGCAATATTTTAAATTTGGATAAAAGGTATGAAGGTCATGGCGGTTGCTGGTGTTTTAAGGATGTCTTCACGTCCTTCAGTTGTCTTTGGTGTAAAGGAGAGAAAGCTAACTTTGTTTTGGTGTGTTCATAAGGTTTCGTTCGAAACAAATTATAACTGTCAGTGTTGACAAGCTGAAACTATTGAAACCAAACCTGAAGGAACGTTCAAGCTCGGCTTGTCTCATCACACATGATGAATAGACATCGAAAACATTGTCTGGTTGGTCATACATACAAATCTCACATTGTATTCCTTGCCACTTACAATAAACGGTATTGGGCCATTAAAACGTTGAAAAAAAAGAACAACGTGAAACGGTCTTTTGTACCGCATTTGATCAATCTCTAAAAACAATCTGAAAATGGTATTGTGTATCATGATTGTATGATCTTTAAAACTTCAAGGAAACGCAATATGCAAAACGGTATTTTTTACCATGTTGGATTGATCTGCAAATGGCAAATATAATTTTATTGATGGAGTTGACGGACGTGAAAAGTTTCCCCTTCTACTTGGGGAAAGTATATCAGATCTATAAAAATGCTGAGGTTATCCAAAAACTTGTTCAATTCTTTCGGATTTTCTTTTATCGAGAAAACAATTCGTAAAGTTGAGTGTCATTATCCCATAAATAACATCATTAAACTTTGACGTGTGGTTGAGGTTAAAAGGTAAGTAGAAATAAATAAAAATAATGTATACTTTACAAAGGAAAACCAAATAATAGAAAAATGTAACAAAATGTGGAAATCTTTAGGACACATACCCGATTGGAGTCCAACAAAAAGAAAAAACCATTAAAGAAACAACAAAAGCATAGTGCTTTCAGCCTTGAATGAAGTAGAAGTTGTATGTCTATGTACACCACGTGAGGTCACTTTGATAACAACCGTAAGTAAGAGTGATAGAACGATTGGAAAGTTTTCCGTGTTTCCGACAAAAACAGTAAGTACGTGTCGATCGTAATATTTATGTGCTGCATTTCATTATCATTAAAACTGAAGATATTTGGTGCTGAAGTTTCCGCTGACCAGGACCATCAAACTGATGGTATTTGGTGCTGAAGTTTCCGCTGACCAGGACCATCAAACTGAAGATATTTGGTGCTGAAGTTTCCGCTGACCAGGACCATCAAACTGATGGTATTTGGTGCTGAAGTTTCCGCTGACCAGGACCATCAAACTGATGGTATTTGGTGCTGAAGTTTCGCTGACCAGGACCATCAAACTGATGATATTTGGTGCTGAAGTTTCCGCTGACCAGGACCATCAAACTGATGGTATTTGGTGCTGAAGTTTCGCTGACCAGGACCATCAAACTGATGATATTTGATGCTAAAGTTTACGCTAACCAAGAAAACTGAAAGATGTGATTCTAAACGTGAAAAAATATCTATAAAACTTTCTTCTTTCTCTGGCTGTCGAAGCGGAAGTCAACCATCATTAGTTTCGTTATCCGTCGGGAAGTAAAACAAAACCAAAATTAGTTTCAAATACTAAAGTGTTTGAGGTTTTCATCTTGTTTCACTCATAAAAAAGACATGCATGAATTTTTGTTTCCAAAACAAAAACTGTCTCCAACAGAGTAACCAGTGAAAATAATTATCACAAACTAAAATGAACCCCAGTAAAAACACTGACGGTCGTCAGAAATAAGATGTGTGTCATACTGTATGAAACACTAGAACCGTTGACATCAATATCAAAATCAATAAACACAATCGACAAGACGATAAGATCGTACATTCCACCGTATCAATTCAGCACATTCAACATGCCGACCCTCACACAACTTGTAGAAACTTTAATTGTACACTTGATAATCAGAACGTTGGAAAATATAATCACTTTTGACGAACTTATGAAATAAGTAAAACAGAAGTGGTGGAGGTTTTTGCCATTTCGATCAGTAAAAGCTACAAGCTGGAGCGCTCTGTGACCGGCCTTTAAACTCGTACATGTCAATAATAAAGACAGGAGAACTCAAACAGCTTCATGGAGAGATGTGCTCACAGATTCACTCACGTTCTTTTTTCTCTCATTTCTCCCTGCCTCTCTTTCTCTCTCTCTCTATCTCTATCTCTCTTTCTATCTTTTTTATCTCTTTCTTTCTATCTATAACTATTCCTTCCACCTCTCGCTCTCTTGTCGCTCCCCTCCTTTCCGCCCCCCCCCCCCACCCCCCCACCCTCTCTCTCTCTCTCTCTCTCTCTCTCTCTCTCTCTCTCTCTCTCTCTCTCTTTATTTATCTCTCTGTCACTCTCCCTCAATTTCTCTCTCTCTATTTATCTCTCTGTCTCTCTCTTTGTTTCTCTCTCTCTCTCTCTCTTTCACCCTCTTTCTCTTTCTTTTTTTTTTTATTTAGTCTGATTAAGTCAAGATTTATTCTCGTCAATAACGTTTCAATAGAATGCATCATTCTGGCCTTCATAGTTATAACTGGGTTAGAAACATGCAGAAACTCATTTCATCGTTCAGAAAATTTGCAGGAAATTCTATTTTCTGATATTCAATTATAAGATCATTTTATTCCACTTCGTTTTGTCCTCATTATATTTCAGAATGTCCGTCTCCAGCACAATGCGGGATTCGCATTTCTGATGAGAACTTCATCCGTGAAAATTCGTAGCTTTCTTAGAGCATGGTAGGCCGGGATGATTCTAGTTCTGTTAACTTTTTCTGTTGAAGGATTTCTCCGTGAGAGTCACACTAGCTCAGTTCTCAGGCTCGCTTCCCCGCCAGCTGTCCAGGAAGAGGAGCCATCTTAATGGTTGATCAGGTTTCGGTTAAACTAGCCGCTTCTCGAGTCTCTCTCTGTCTTCGAGCTCGGTCCCACTCGTCAGTTAACCGAATATCCGACATTTATCCATGGGGTTCATGTAAGCGTTGTCCGAGCACTGGAACGCATCCGAGAAGTCGTCTGAGCTCCTGAGGATGCCGTTGATTCTGGGGGAAAAACAGACAAAACATGCAGGAGATAAGACGCGGTCTAGCGATCCAACACAATACGTCCCTCACCTACACACACACGCGCGCAATGTTTGGAAATCTCTGGACCTTTTTTCAGCTCAGTGGAAACTTTCCCATCGACTGAGAACTAAAGCGAGTTGGTTTATCTCACGTTGAATAATCTATCGCACCATTTGGCGAAAAAATGTCACACCATAATAAGGAATATCATTCGATAAATGCAAGCAAATAAAAAAAAAACTTCGGGTTGGCTACTATGTGTGCGCGCCATGAGAGACCGGTTCAAATACACAGCTGAGCTAAGGAGAAAGTAGAGCTACTAGTGCAAGAATCGGATACCGTATCGGTTCCAACCTGATTTAAAAAAAGTATAATACCGGATCTGTTTATAGAACTGGCTTTCATGTAAACCGTATGATAATGTATACGATGTGTCAGTGTCACGGCCAGTGTCAGTAATTATCAGAGAATGGTACAAAACATCAGGACTAGAACAGAACTTACTTCTGGTGCTGAGGTATGGCCGGCCGCTTCCCGCTGACATAGTATTGTAGAATACCTCTTTCACTGACCTTCTCACACTGGGTCTGAGGAGTGAAGAGAAATCACGTTAGAGATGTAAAGCTTAGGTCACACCAAACAGGACTGACCCCAACATTATCAAAGAAACCTTGGAGTGGTGGGTTGTATCAAGCAACCAGCCGTCACATCTCACCACAGCGACAGTTAAATTTTTCCTTGTTGAAGGTTGTAATCCTCATAGACTAGAGATTTTCATTGTCAGATAAAGTCATGCTATGTAAACACATACATCACACACACACACAGTCTCTCGATCTATCTTTCTATTTATCTACTTACCTATCTATCTTTCTATTTATCTACTTACCTATATATCTTTCTATTTATCTATTTACCTATATATCTTTCTATTTATCTATTTACCTATCTATCTCTCTATTTATCTACTTACCTATCTATCTTTCTATTTATCTACTTACCTATCTATCTTTCTATTTATCTACTTACCTATCTATCTTTCTATTTATCTATTTACCTATCTATCTTTCTATTTATCTACTTACCTATCTATCTTGGTCTCTATTTCTTACACTCACCCACTAAAGCCTTCGCCATTCATTGCTTTAAAAAAAAAAAACACCATGAAAAGCTTTCTGTAGAAATGGAAGAGAAAACTCTCTCAGACCTAAAATATTTATGGTTCATTTATTTTCTCTTGAATGACGCTTAGAATTCTTATCAAAGTTTGATTGATCGAACATTTCAGCTAGGTTCGATGTATCTTAGAAACATGTATAACATCAGAAAACCAATTTCTGCTCACCTGGGCGTATGTTATAAAGAAGAGCTGAGGTTTGGTAAACGTAAGGCCAGGGATGAAGTGATCCATGTCCAGCTCATGGTCAGCTTGTCTCCAGGCCTGGCAGGGAAGGGATAAAGTAGGCAGACACCAGTTTAACTCCTTTCTTCATTGTTCCGGTCATGTCAGAGCAGCTGTTAACTTAAACAATCCCAACCCTAAACAATCCTTCCTCTCGAAATCCCAGTTTTATTCTAGTTTTAGTTTCACGGTTTCAGTCAGTTTGGTCTCCTTTGTTTTACCTGAGCGTCTCAACTCCATCTAGGGTTATGACCCACCCACTCCTACCCCTGACCCCCAACCCAATTGTTTGCCTTAGTCACTCTTTGCTCCTATTTCTCATAATATTTTTTTTTAATCTTCAAGCTTATTTTCTTTTATTCTTCTGCTGGGGTCTCGTACATTGTAAACAATTTTTTTCTCTATTTTTCCCATCACAAGCACTTTTTTAACAACTAAACCGCGGCTGTGCAAACTTTCCGTTATTTCTCACTTACCTTATAGACGATCCGCAGAGCTAATTGGTCCTTCCATTGCTGTGGTTTTGTTCCTTTACCATTCACCTTTGTAATAGACAACGAGATGACAAAGAAATAGCACTTTATAAAAAAACATAATCTCTAGCATCCATTGAGAGAGGCACGGCTTGTTAATGATAGTTAACAACTTAGATTCTAGCGGCTCTCAATTTTCTCCACGTAGTATTCTGTCTTCATATGTCAAGGTAAATTTTGATCAAACAAATTTAATATTTTAAGTTAAAATAAAAGTATAGACTTATGGCACGTGTAATTTGTATGTCATATGGGGGGAATAGATAGCTGGAGAGAAACTATTGTATTTCTCAAAGCCACATGTTATAGACGAATCACATAATGTAAGATGAGCATGGTTAACGATTTTATAATAGACCAATTTTCTTCACAAACATTTTCCCGCCACCAGTTTACGCCTACATCCATACTTATCAAAGTCAATTAAATATGAACAGATTCGTTCTTTTTATGTTGTGAAAATCACTGAAATATGACAATAGTTTTATTATACATATTAGAAGCTGGGGCGGGTCTAACACTTCAAAACAAACTGGTCCCGAACAAAAGATTGTGGTTGTTAAAAATGTTGTTTATCTGGGTCAAGGAGATTTCTTCTTCTGACCGCAGCAGAGAAAGAGTTCGATACGTTAACAGTTAACAGAGATAAAGGAGAGAAGGAGAAAGAAGAAGCGGCAGACAATAAGTAAACAAACAAACCGATATACAGACACGCTGTGAGTGAGAGAGAGAGAGAGAGAGAGAGAGAGAGAGAGAGAGAGAGAGAGAGAGAGAGAGAGAGAGAGAGAGAGAGAGAGAGAGAGAGAGAGATTCACACACAGAAACAGCCCGACAGACTTAAAATTAATACAGAAATACAAAATGAAAATAAAAAAAAAAACAAAGATGCTTTAAAAATGAAAAGAACCGAAAGAGCAAGAAAAGTAGAAAAAGGGATGGGACGGAACAAAACTTTAAAAAATCTGTTGAGAGAGAGAGAGAGAGAGAGAGAGAGAGAGAGAGAGAGAGAGAGAGAGAGAGAGAGAGAGAGAGAGAGAGAGAGAGAGAGAGAGAGAGAGAGAGAGAGAGAGAGTGGAGAGGGAGATGAAGAAATTCAATCTTTATTATTATAAAAAATAAAAAAAAAATCATAAACTAAAAATACATCTGAAAACGCGCTTTGAGAAAGATGTTCACACGATTAAAAGGATTGAACAATAGCGAAAAATCTTCTTTATTGCGTATGTCTTTGTGAGAGCGACCTGTATTTTTTGTTTAGGAGAAAGTTCATAAATCTGAACAACAACACCATCTGTTGGAATTGGTGTAGGAGGAGCGACATCTCACCTTATAGACCTGGTCTTTAGGGTAGTAGTTGAGACAGCTCACCTTATAGACCTGGTCGTTAGGGTAGTAGTTGAGACTTCTCACCGTATAGACCTGGTCGTTAGGGTAGCAGTTGAGACAGCTCACCTTATAGACCTGGTCGTTAGGGTAGCAGTTGAGACAGCTCACCTTATAGACCTGGTCGTTAGGGTAGTAGTTGAGACAGCTCACCTTATAGACCTGGTCGTTAGGGTAGTAGTTGAGACAGCTCACCTTATAGACCTAGTCTTTAGGGTAGTAGTTGAGACAGCTCATCTTATAGACCTGGTCGTTAGGGTAGTAGTTGAGACAGCTCACCTTATAGACCTGGTCGTTAGGGTAGTAGTTGAGACAGCTCACCTTATAGACCTGGTCGTTAGGGTAGTAGTTGAGACAGCTCACCTTATAGACCTGGTCGTTAGGGTAGTAGTTGAGACAGCTCACCTTATAGACCTGGTCGTTAGGGTAGTAGTTGAGACAGCTCACCTTATAGACCTGGTCGTTAGGGTAGTAGTTGAGCAGCTCCATGTTGCTGTACATCTCCACGAGACACTTCAGGCGCACGGCTAGGCCCAGGACGACACTGTGGTTTAACAGACCCTCACTGTGGTGGTCCAAGATGGCTGCCAGCACGGCGCGAGCACCCACACCAAACATAGGATGGATAGTAGCAATCAAGATAAAAGCTATATCTTAAACTAACGGTTCGATGTAGGTAAATAAGTAAGTGAAAAAAATGTATTAATTGTTCAGTAAGTCAATTAGATATAGATGAGACAGACACGAAAAGACGATTAAAAAGAGCAAAAGAGGAAAAGATAGAAAAGCTAGGCAGGAAAGTCTGAGGGCGACGAGAAAAAAAATCGGAATGAAATAGGAAAGGACAAAGCACACGATGAAGTAATTTTGTGGGTCCACTTTATTTGATGTAGCCTATCAACAGCAAGTTTTGTGGTCTCAGTTCTTTTTGCGGAGCTGAAAAGTTGGATCCCAACTCACTCATAGACGGTGTAGGGGTTTAACTACGTAAAGCAAGAGAAGAAGTTTGTAAAAAACCTATAAACAATAATCTCTTATCGGGAAAAGCGAAAAAATTATAGGTGTAAAACGATCAATAACATGAGAAAACAACAGATTAGAGGAACCTTTCATTGATGATAAAAAAAATTATCGGTGCTTCTAGCGAGACTCACCGCCTATCCCGAGCTGCTCGGCCACGCGAGACGCCAGGAAAGACCCCATGGATCCGAACACAACCGCCTGGGGAGCTGGGTGGGGGTACAGGATCGGGCCTGCCCTGGCTCGCTGGACCCCTGGAGATGGACAGTTGGAAACGGTAGGTCAAGTCTCAGCTTCTGTCATATGTCTAGCGTGGGACACCACTCAGAGGACAGTGGAACTGACCAGTCAGATTGGACTCGTCCAATGACTTCTCCCGGTTTACATCATGATTATACGCAGTTTTATTGTGACACCCATCCGCCGAGTTCACCGCTAAAAGTTTCAAGGTGGTAATAGCGCAATTTATGTAAATTTAGGAAAATGTGAAATATTTAATCATTGCCTTCTTCAGCTTTACCAGATAATGAAACCAATTCCATCTCACTTAGAACCAGTTGGGACAAGTATAAGCATCGATCATTCTATGAAGGTATCCTCATGTGGGAGTGGACAGCAGTGTTATTCTCGGTCACCTCAGATATTTGTGGCCTGAAGCGTCAGTTTGACCGCTGTCTCCAGTGACCACCATGATTAGCAGGCCCAAGATTTTCTTTAAATGATAACAGATTCAGAAGATGGAATATCTCGCCTTGCGGTCTCTGTAGCAAACGCGATTCTTCACATAAGCCTTCATCGTTCTGATGACAGCGACATTCTGTTTGTTCAAATATGCCACACATATCTTTCGCTAAAAGGCAGTGTACTCATAACTTATGTGAAAGCAATGAGTGAATAACATTCTGTATTTTCATTTCAAGACAACAAGAAAAAGCCCGAAATGCTCCAAATATTTGTAAATTATAATGTAGTTTTGATGTTTGTGTAACTGGCTTAAATATAAAATATCATTTATGCCTGGTAAATCTATGTTTTGATCTATACAACAAACTGATTATTGAATAAAAAAAAATCAACTGTAAACATTTTAACAACGGCTGAAAAGTGCGGTTGTTATAAACAAATAGGTCGTTTTTACAAAACAACCACTTCTATACACGGCTGATGGTATGATTCTAGCGATTCGCTTGTCTAGAGTAGGGCAGCGTTTAGAGCCAATTTGACGGCCTCGGTTCAGAATAAATAGCTTGATATTGCCGGATCAGGCAACAACACTCAATAGACGACACGCCGCACGGCAAAGAGTTTTTCCCCGGCGCCCGTTAGAGCTGAGGACTTCCCTCAAGATAGATTGGTATCGGTTGCAAGCCGCTGCTCTTTTCCTTAACTCTGACCTTTTTTTTCATTTATTTCTCCCCAGGATGAGTCGATCAAAGTGTCACGAAGCTTATCAAGGGGCCAGGATCGAATTCCAGTTTTAACTTTCATCAATCCGTCGTGAGGAAATGGGCGATAGTTATCTAATCCTATCTGGTGGTTCTGGGAGGTTAGCAGGCAGAAGGGAAACCTACAATTAAAAAGATGAAAATGATAGGAGAGGAGCGGGGAAGAGGTAGCGACGTGAGGTTGTTGAAGACGAGGAGGGGATAGGGCGGCGGAGATGATGGAAGGGGGGAGGTGGGGTTGAGAGTAGCGAGGTGGGATGGATGTGAACTGTGCATTGACTGAGCTGGGTGTGGCTAGGAGTGATTGGGGGGGGGGGGACTCCCATGGCTCACATCTAGATTTGCTGAGAATCGAGGATGAAAAATCAGTTAGAAAAGCCCAGGTCTCGTCATCGTTTTCCGAGATAGAGTGAGATTTCAGCCGTTTAGGCTAATGCTAGTCCTGCTGTCTTAACACGTGTGATCGACACGTCTCGAGCTACAATTATTGCTGCGACTTCTGAATGCTGGAACTTAAAGCTTTTAATAGCGTTTCTATTTTTTCTATCATTAGTTGCGGAGTGTCACCTGGATCTTATAAGCGTAGCTCTGTTCTCTTTCATAATTTATTTCTCCCTCTTTATGCCTACTTCTTTCTTTCTCTGCATCTACCTAACTATCTCGTTATTGCTTTTTTTTCTCCAGCTCCCGCCGCGCATCGCTTACTCTTCACTCTCTGCTATCGTCTCCCTCCTTTGATCTCTCAATCAGTTCTGCCTTTATTCCGGTGTTGCCACACTTTCCTACTATCTGACTTTCTTTACCCATGCGGAATTCACATGGCCCATTCATAAGATAAGTATACAAAACCTGTAAAAAAAAATTTTTAAATAAATCATGGTTTATTTCAACCTTTAAGAGCATACAGTAGGAGATTTTATGGGTTTTATCTCCTGAAATCTTTTGAAAGCTTGAGATGATTTTGTCAAGAAAGAACTACTCAAAGTTTCGTGAGGTTCCATAAATTAAAAACTATCTCATACACTGGAGTATCATATCAAGTTGGAATCATACACAGTCTTGGTTCGATCCAGTTTTGATAAATGTCTGTCAAACCCATAGAAGGAGCAACCATACGTTTGGATTATTTGTGAGGATAACCGATTTGCGCCTTTGTAAAACGTGAAGCAATGCGCTGGTGTACAAACCATTAAGTCTTACTCAACATTCACCAAACACAAAATAAGATCTCGTACCAAACAGAACAGTCATAATATAATTGTATAGGATCTACTACTCTAAAAGTGTTTTAGTCGGGGGAGGAAGGGAGAGACAGAGAGAGAGAGAAAGAGGGAGAGAGAGAGAGAGTCAGAGAGAGTCAGACAGAGAGTCAGAGAGAGTGAGAGAAAGAAAGAAAAAAAGGGAGAGAGAGAGTGAATTAGAGAAAGAAAGAAAGAGGGATAGAGAGAGTGAGTGAGAGTGAGAGAGAGTGAGAGAGAGTGGGAGAGAGAGTGAGAGAGAGTGAGAGAGAGTGAGTAAGAAAGAGGGAGAGAGGGAGAGAAAGTTAGAGAGAGAGAGTGAGAGATAGAGTGAGAGTGAGAGAGAGGTAAGAGAACCGCTGTGATAGTCGCTAGTAAAGCACTGGTCCTAAAGCTAAAACTCTAATGACCTCGTGAAGCTAAAACTCTAATGGCCTCGTAAAGCTAAAACTCTAATGACCTCGTAAAGCTAAAACTCTAATGACCTCGTAAAGCTTAAGCTCTAATGACCTCGTAAAGCTAAAACTCTAATGACCTCGTAAAGCTAAAACTCTAATGACCTCGTAAAGCTTAAACTCTAATGACCTCGTAAAGCTAAAACTCTAACGACCTCTCTAAGAATTATTGCTAGTTTAAAAATAAACTGTTCCGACCCTTACTAGGATCGAGCTTGCGGGTTAAGATTGCCGATGACAACTCAAATGTTATTAAATGTTCTTTTGGGAATTCTCGTAGATTTACTTTGGGCAGTGCTGGATCTACATCTTAATCTAGTTCTTAAGACTAACGTCGTGTTGACCAGCATCTATTAAAACAAAACAACTATCGAAAGATTATGTATGCGATCCTAGAGGCGGATAAAAGTTAAGGGTAAATAAAATGTTTTATTCAAAATAGGGAAAATGTGCTTACCTTGTCCACTGGCTGCAATCCAGAGCGAGAGGAGCGACTGGTCATGTGACCGGCGGGGAAGTCTTGCCTTGAAGTACTCTCCATGGTGGTACTGGATCAGGCGCAGCATGTTCTCACTGAAACTGTACTCCTCAAACCGTCCATTGGGCCCAGCTCCTGACGGACAGCGGGCAGCGAGCACTTGACCCACTGTATCTAGCACTGGGGCCACAGTAGCATTGGTCACTACTGCTGCGTTGTCCGCGGGGACACGGAACGGGGAGGCCGTGAGAACGCTGTGGAGAGAACTTCGAATCTTTTGTAAGACTTGCAGAGCGTTGGTTCGGCTCTGGTATAGAGCGCTTTCTTTGCATCCGATATGTTTCTCTAACGAGGGCAAAAAATGTAACAGAGTGGTCAAACACTGGTCTTCTCGGGTTGCTGCCATGGACGAGCTTGCCCTGCCACTAGATGAGGTCTCACCTTTGAGGCCATTCTCAAGCCTGGCGCCTTCAGCGTCGTCGGTCAAGAGGAGGAAGATGTCTGAGTGCACCAGAGCATGTAGGATGATGAACTGGCGGACTCTGCTCCGCGGGGTGAGAGTGATGATTCTCTGGAGCTCCAGGTTGAGTCTGACCCGGCAGAAGCGGAGGTCAGAGTTATCTACCGTGGGCATCACGGACTGGAAGAAGAGAAACCAGTCGATACCGAACCCGCTGTACTTGACCTGCAGCTCGCCCAGGGTTTTCCTCACACCGGCCGAGTCACACCTCATCTCCTCGTCATCGCCGCGGGTCCCGCCCCCAAACATGCTGCGACGGCCAGTGTTCAGAACCTGGAAATATCGTGCAGATTACGAGCAGATTATAACCAGCAGTGGCTTTCAACTTCTTTGTAGCATAAATCGACAAGTAAGATGTGTGCTTCACACAAACTTTTGTCATTTCAACATTGCAGCCCAATTTTATCTTACATATAAAGCTTATCATGTCAGTATACAAAAATAGTAGTTTAGTTGAAATAATTATCTTTGTAACAATTATATCTTAAACATAAAGACTATCATGTTAGAAGACAAAAGCGGTAGTTTAGTTGAAATAATTATCTTTGGAACAATTTTATCTTAAACATAAAGATTCTCATGTTAGAAGAAAAAAATGGTAGTTCATTTGAAATAATTATTTTTGAAACAATTTTATATTAAACAAAAAGATTCTCATGCTAGAAGACAAAAATGGTAGTGCAGTAACTATTCACACCAGTGCAATATCTATTCACACCAGTGCAGTATCTTTTCACATCGTTAAAAAAAAAAAAAAAGAAACTCACCCGCCGAATATTAGTTTGTAATTCCAAAAAATTCTGCACAATAAGATTCGCGTCATCAGATCCGTTTAGTGTTGGCTGGGTCAGACTAATCAGCAGATTTGTCAGCTTTATAAGTTTAGCGTGGGAATCCTGAAGCAGATTTAGATAACCATCACATGTGTTGTGAGATCCAGCAAACATCAGGAGATAATCTCGTCTTGTCACGCTAACATTCTTTGCAACTTCATTTTTGAGTTGTAATTTTTTTCGTTTTGAGTTAATGTCTCCATTTTACACCCTAGTCGTTCTCTTCTTTCTCTTCGCTTTCATTCCTTTTGGCCTCAGTCTGTTACTATCTGTCTGTCTCTGTCTCTGTCTGTATGTCTCTGTCTGTCTGTCTGTCTGTCTGTCTGTCTGTCTCTCTCTCTCTCTCTCTCTCTCTCTCTCTCTCTCTCTTTCTTTCATTATCTCTCTCTCTGCATTTCATCTTCTCTCTGTGTGTGTCTTTTTCGGCATGAACTTTTCCCTCCTTCTTTCTATTTTCCCAACTTTTTCTTCTGCTGTTGTTTTCCTCCTTGAAATATTTATAATGTTAATATTTCGCTCTAGCCTCGTTTTCCCACTAGTTTCCTACCTGGTTGTCGGGTCCATGTCTAGACCTGGAGTAGTCAGGTGTGACCAGCCACGGGTGATCATAGTAACTGGCTTGAGAGATCAGCTGGAAACACAGACATGTGAAACATCGATGAGGCATTTTCATGGGTTTGACGATATTTCCTCTCAGCATCAATAATCAATAATACCAGTAAATGAAATAGTTATTTTATATAGAACGTTGCTTATGATCACAGAACTTTTATTATCTGGAAGGCATCGCCGCTATATAGTTGTTTTTTTTTTCATATATTTTTCAATTCAATTAATTAGAGCAAATCAAAAACTATATCTTTACTCGCCGACTTCCAGTTTAGCTTAACCCCATCCCCTTGCGACAGCTAATATTAACATTCTTAAACAACCGGAATGCGGGACTCTTTTGATTTACTGTTACCCGAGTTGAAAGTTTCTTTGTAAGTTTCTATTTTGGTCAAATCAATTGACCAATGGTGGTCAGTTGTTTGTGTCCACTAACCGAGACGGACTTGTCTGGATGGACGTAGACCTTGAAGAATGGAGCTGCTCCGAATCTTCTGGTCATGTTGGCCAGTAGCATGGTCAGATTACGGTTCTCGGTCGGTCCGTTCAGACCTCCGACACTGGCCAGGATGCCGGACACTGGAACAGCAGACGACACAGTTAAGTTACATGGTGGAACCTTAACAACACGTTAGTTTCATATCAACAGCAGACGACACGGTTAAGTTACATGGTGGAACCTTAACAACACGTTAGTTTCATATCAACAGCAGACGACACGGTTAAGTTACATGGTGGAACCTTAACAACACGTTAGTTTCATATCAACAGCAGACGACACGGTTAAGTTACATGGTGGAACCTTAACAACACGATAGTTTCATATCAACAACAACCAATACAGTTAAGTTACAAGGTGGAACTTTACCAACACGTTATTTTCATACTGACATAATACAACATAGTTAGATAATGGAAAATTAACAACTTTCATACTGACATCATACAGTACAGAAGGTGGAACATTAACAACTTTCATTCAGACATCATACAACACAGAAGGTCAAACATTAACAACTTTCATTCAGACATCATACAATACAGAAGGTGGAACATTAACAACTTTCATTCAGACATCATACAACACAGAAGGTGGAACATTAACAACTTTCATTCAGACATCATACAACACAGAAGGTGGAACATTAACAACTTTCATTCAGACATCATACAACACAGAAGGTGGAACATTAACAACTTTCATACAGACATCATACAACACAGAAGGTGGAACATTAACAACTTTCATTCAGACATCATACAACACAGAAGGTGGAACATTAACAACTTTCATTCAGACATCATACAATACAGAAGGTGGAACATTAACAACTTTCATTCAGACATCATACAACACAGAAGGTGGAACATTAACAACTTTCATACAGACATCATACAACACAGAAGGTGGAACATTAACAACTTTCATTCAGACATCATACAACACAGAAGGTGGAACATTAACAACTTTCATTCAGACATCATACAATACAGAAGGTCAAACATTAACAACTTTCATACAGACATCATACAACACAGAAGGTGGAACATTAACAACTTTCATTCAGACATCATACAATACAGAAGGTGGAACATTAACAACTTTCATACAGACATCATACAATACAGAAGGTGGAACATTAACAACTTTCATACAGACATCATACAATACAGAAGGTGGAACATTAACAACTTTCATACAGACATCATACAACACAGAAGGTGGAACATTAACAACTTTCATTCAGACATCATACAATACAGAAGGTGGAACATTAACAACTTTCATACAGACATCATACAACACAGAAGGTGGAACATTAACAACTTTCATTCAGACATCATACAACAACATATTCGTGGGATTCTTTACACATCTGCCTGTCACTTGTAATGGTGAGTTATAGTTATGGTAAATATCTGCCTGTCATTTGTGATGGATGAGTGATAATTATGGTAGATACCTGGCATGGACTGAGGCTGTCAAAACCTTTACTTTTGTTCTAACTGTTCCCCTTCCCCACTATTTTTCAAGCACCTTTTTTTTCCTTGAACTTTTAACGCAATTTGCTCATTTCCACTAATGAATATATTTTAGCTTCTAAATTGCTCTATCATTATCCAATTTTATGTCTGTTCTCTGCCTATTGCTTTCGTTTTCAAATGGAAAAAGAGCTTAAGAGATTACAGGTATATTTCAAATTACAGGATATGTTTATGTGTGTAATGATACAGTTAGGGCTTTTATAGAATCTCACAGCAAAGAAATCTGAGATGCAAAGCATAGGCTCTATCTTCCGGATGTATACAGATTTTTACTCTTTAGGATCTATCTAATCCTCTCTCCGATGTGTCGGAATGGATCGATCTGTATCTGGGTCTTAACTCGCCCAGCAGGCCACGAGGATGAAGCAAGCGGGTTTACGATAATCTGTAGGGTTTGGCTAAAGGTCACGGCTGTCTAAAGAATGTTAAAGCTATGGCTTTGAGCTAACGATCTCAACTGCCAAGCTTAAGAGGCGCTGATGCTGGCTCGGGTTTGCAAGTTCGTTAAGATTTTCTGTTGATAGGCGCTGATATTTCACGTTTTACCTTTCTTAACAAGTTTTTGAGAAAAGTTTTTTTTTTTAATAAAATTGGGTTGACCTAATGTGCATCAAAAGCTTTGTGGAATGAAAGTGGACTTCCTCGCGGCGTGGGGAGATGAAACTGGTTTTTCAATTTCACCCTCCCATAAAGGGCATAGAGAGGCCACTAGTTAGTTTCAGTTTCACCCTCCCATAAAGGGCATAGAGAGGCCACTAGTTAGTTTCAGTTTCACCCTCCCATAAAGGGCATAGAGAGGCCACTAGTTAGTTTCAGTTTCACCCTCCCATAAAGG
>JAWDGP010007144.1:432500-460000 GCA_033675545.1 Elysia crispata | reverse complement strand
AGGTAAGAGGTGTGTGACCTACCGATGATCAGTCTTCTGTGATCTTGAACGATTTCATCCGGGGATTCCCTCAGCCTGGTGCGGAACCAGGAAAGGTCGACCTCCTTGGAATATCCACCGCACGCATAGTTGTAGAAGTCCTGGTGAAGAGAGGGGAGACAGAGTGGTGAGCATCAAGACACAAGCTGGCCGCTCAAATCTCACTTCTCGTCCAGGTTCGACCAGAGCGAGGATATTGCATTATTGCAATGATGGCTGATACCTTGAAACAGCTCGACAATCAATGTGTGATAGTATTTCATCTTTTATTGTACAAGTTGCTAGATGTCATGAGAAATATTGGATGCATACACTTGTAAACTGACATTCATCATTTAGATCATCTCAGCCAATCTCGCATTGTACATTACTAGACACTTTGAAAATGGTGAGTAAAAATTTGTTAGCTTATATTGTTAACACTTGTTGCAAAACGTTGTACCGACTGAAGAATGTTTCATCTACTACCATAGACATAAACAGGAATGCAAGATAATTTTAAACACTTTTTTCTAAGTTCAAAACGCCATACATTGAAAAATAATAATTATGCTCCTCACTTTTTTCTTCAACCAATGAAACTTTCAAAAAGCTTTCCCCATCTCTGGCCGCTGGTAGACAAAATCAATATTTTCACTGTTTGTTTTCAGCGATTCTGTTTGAGCAGCACCGCTCAATGTTAAGGAAACACAATGAAACTTTCTTGGATGAAATATTTGTTCTCAAATAAACGAAAAACACAGACACAGAACGCATACACCATTTAAAAATTACATTTTTAATACCATAGATACAAAGAATGAAAATACAGTGAATTGCGTGCATGAAACTTATTAATTATATTTTTTATTTCAAATTATTGCACTTTTTACTTTTTAAGTGTTACAAATGGCATTTATCAAGAAAATAAAAATATAAATTTAACGTTCATTCCGAACGATATATTCAAGGCTGTCGACAGAGAATGATGTCAATATTTTTTAATTGCCTCCACAAGTTTTTTTACATAATGGTTAAGCAGAAAAAAAGCGATCGAAAGTTAAAGAGAGGAATAATTGATGCCGTTTTGTCCAGGCACAGTAGACGTTGTCCATTCAAAATAAATGGGTTCTAGAATCTTCCGACATGACACAAGAGAGTGGGGTTGAATGGGGGGGGGGGCGCGCTCTGACAGACCGAGAGATAAAAAGTCAGGAGGTATTTCGAAGTTGGGGGAGAGGCGGGAGATGGGGGGGGGGGGGGCGCTCTGACAGACCGAGAGATAAAAGTCAGGAGGTGACGGGAGATGGGGGGGGGGGGGCTCTGACAGACCGAGAGATAAAAAGTCAGGAGGTATTTCGAATTTGGGGGAGAGGCGGGAGATGGGGCGGGGGGGGGGGGGGGTGTGATATGAGGTTGACCATTGTTACAATGTGACCGACCCTGTAAAAGATGCGATTACTCGGGTGTGGCAATCCTCTAGGGAACACTTGAGTTCATATGTAACCACGATCGTTCCAGGCGGCCACAATGGTTCTAATCATCTGGGTCTGGTGCAACCACGATCCACATCCCTAGCGATTGGGGTCATAGGGTCATAACCTGACCCGGAACTGTTAGTTCCTGCCACTTGAAAGACATTGGAGCTCGCCAGCCCGAGACAGACCTCAAACTGACCCCCAGGGGTGAAGACCGAGGCTAAAGAAACTTGGGCAGGAGGAAAGGGAGTCAAAAGAGAAACCACAAGCAGCTATTTTTAGATCTCCCTGTGTAATCAAGTCTGTGGATTGAGTGATGACGGACAGAACTGGGCTGCGAATATCTTCTTTCTAGACAGAAGAGTAAAATGATCGTAAATTAGTACACCCTAGGAGCATCTTGGACTCTCAGTACATTCAGATCGATTCAATAATTGATAAATACGAAAAACTTGTTGGTTTGAATGTCGAGAGGTTGAATCTCGAGTTGAAGGCTTTGAGCCAGACAAAGCTAAACCGACACTTGACGAGCTTACAACGCTTTAAGATAATAATATTAATAATAGTAATAATAATGATTATGATAGTAATAATAACGATAAAAACAACCAAATCAACAACAACAACAACAACAATAATAATAATAATAATAATAATAATAATAATAATAATAATAATAATAATAATAATAATAATAATAATAATAATAATAATAATAATAATAATAATAATAATAATGATGATGATGATGATGATGATGATAATGATAATAATAATAATAATAATAATAATAATAATAATAATAATAATAATAGTTTTTTATTATTATTATTATTATTATTATTATTATTATTATTATTATTATTATTATTATTATTATTATTATTATTAGTAGTAGTAGTAGTAGTAGTATTATTATTATTATTATTATTATTATTATTATTATTATTATTATTATTAATATTTATTATTATTATTATTGGTAGTAGTAGTAGCAGCAGCAGCAGCAGCAGCAGCAGCAGCAGTAGTAGTAGTAGTAGTAGTAGTAGTAGTAGTAGTAGTAGTAGTAGTAGTAGTAGTAGTAGTAGTAGTAGTAGTAGTAGTAGCGGCAGAGGCAGCAGCAGCAGTAGTCGTAGTAATGGTGTCATTATTGTTAATATTTTGTTTTGTTTTTTTATTTTCATTGTTTTCTCTTCTTAACCCAAGAATTGCTTCCCCTTAACCCTCACTCATCGTTAAAGTTACCGAGAGTATTAGATTCTGATCATTTTGTTTTGATTTTATCCTCATTCTATATCGGCATTAAAATATTATTATAAAACTTTGGAGCGTATTAAATCATCCTGGTGGAATCCCAAGTCTATGCGATGTTCTCTGTGATAAGAAAGGGGTACTAATTACTAAAAATTCTTCTCTCATAAGACTGTCTGGAGTCTCCTCTCTTCTACATTACTAGGCACATCTACTACCAGGGAAATCAGCAAAATGTGATTTGACTGAGCTCACATATATAGAGAACTGGAACTCGGTGATCGGTGTGTGATTTGAGGAACCGTACAGGACTGTTATTAGTTTTTGAAATACATTGTGACAGTATTCATAGAATTTTCACATAATTATATAGAGAGATGGAGAGAGTAATAAAGGACAAAAATAAGTAAAGAGAAAGAGAAGCACAGGAGGAATACAAAGAACGGACAGCAACGCTCACAAAGCTCTTTTTTTTTTTTTTTTTTTTTTTGAGGGAGAGAAGAAGTACGAAAATAAAAAAAATCCACTAATTCATAAAAGTTCCCATTGTGCCACGATTGAAGCTGCAGACAGAGAAACTCCAGGTGTGACCTGCGACTATATACAAGGTCTGGTGTGACCTGTGACTATATACACGGTCTGGTATCACCTGTGACTATATGCACGGTCTCGTGTGACCTGTAACTATATACACTATCTGGTGTGACCTGTAACTATATGCACGGTCTGGTGTGACCTGTAACTATATACACGGTCTGGTGTGACCTGTGACTATATGCACGGTCTGGTGTGACCTGCGACTATATACAAGGTCTGGTGTGACCTGTGACTATATACACGGTCTGGTATCACCTGTGACTATATGCACGGTCTCGTGTGACCTGTAACTATATACACTATCTGGTGTGACCTGTAACTATATACACTGTCTGGTGTGACCTGTGACTATACGTATGCACGGTCTGGTGTGACCTTACCTGACAAGGATTGACGGTCAAGTTCATCCTGGACAAGATGCTGGCGGATGTCTTCAGACACTCGGGCTTCTCACAAACCTGGTCAAGGGGGAGAGAGAAAGGGGGGAGGAGGGAGGAGACAGCGGTTAGGTGAGTGGCGTCATGGGGCAGCAGACTGACAGTCATGGTAAAGGGAAGGAGGGAGGAGGAGAGGGCAGAAACAACTGTAGGCCAGGTGTGTCACGTCGAGCGTACAGCTTAAAGTTTTTTACAGTTTTCTTATTGTGAGACCACAGAAAGTCTGGAGACTCGAGTCTGGTGTGGCACCACGACCTTGGATCTTGGTCGGAACCTGGAAGAGGAGTTGTCTCGGGTGGACACATCTGCAAACAGTTTCAGTGGATCGAACTTTCTGATCATCCTGGACTTGGAGCAACATGGAAAACCTGTCCTGTACGTGGCACACGACTCGGTTTGTGGTAATTCAAAGCGCTCCTCATCAACTTGGTTGTTGATAAGGAGATTGTATCATAAATAAACTAATAGAAATAAAGTAATCATGGTAACTAGTAATACAACAGTGTCTTGGTGTGCTTAACTTGCACTAACTATTGACCACAGTGGTGCCATGTGTTGTGAATGGTATAAGAAATCAAATCATAACCATCTGTTCACAAGTTGAGCATATGGGAAAGTTTCATAGTGACTGAGTTCGTTGTTACTCTTGATACTTTTTACTCTCGACAAATGTTTTTCAAAGAATAGTCTAGATGTAAAAGTATAAACCATAGATTTTTTTTAATTAGCTTTGAGGTGAATGCTTCTCTCTTCGCCTCTCTCAGCTTTTCGTGGATTGCTCAGTCATTAATTTTTCTTGTTTGCAGATAAATTTCGGAAGGGAAGCAGATTGGAAGACAATGTTTACAGTAGATTCATGTGATGATCGAATGTATATGTTGATCAATACTAAAACTCTTTTAAATGATACCAGCTTCCTTATCTTTATTCCTCCTACACTAAAAATAATCCAAATGTAGTAATTTACGGGCATTTCAGGATTTTCGAGAAATACATAAAAATTCTAGTTGCTCTAGTTTCTGACTATTACGTTAACATTTAACTGTTATAGGAATATCATGCCCCACTCTTCACATAGAATTATGTATTTATCTTCCCGCCCGCAAAACTGCGAGAAATAATCATTGCTCTGTGGCGAAATATTTCTATTTTCGTCTGCATTACTGTGTGAATTAAATTTATATAAGTAATTCTACCTCTCTCTTTAGCTTCTGACTTACTTGATTATATGAAATCTATGAAAATTAACATTTTCGACTTTCTTTGTGACTTCATTGGATACAAATCACATACAGTAATATGATTGAGCCGTGCTAGAGATCTTAAAATCTAGAAATTGTCACATACAGTAGTGTGGTTGAGCCGTACTATAGATCTTACAATCTAGAAATTATCACATACAGTAATATGGTTGAGCCGTGCTAGAGATCTTACAATCTAGAAATTATCACATACAGTAATATGGTTGAGCCGTGCTAGAGATCTTAAAATCTAGAAATTATCACATACAGTAATATGGTTGAGCCGTGCTAGAGATCTTACAATCTAGATATTATTACACACAGTATTATGGTTGAGCCGTACTTCAAATATCACAATGTAGAAATTATCACATAGGATAATATCCTCAAGCCTTGATCTATGTCTGAAAATCTAGAAATTATCACATACAATAAAATGGTCGAGCTGGTCTCTTTATTTTGCTCTTTTCCAATTTGTCGTACAGAAATACAAGCTGTGAGTCTTTTCCTCCTCGGCTTGGTTCATGCCCACACGCGCCTCTGTTTAGAGGCTGGATAACTGGAGCGTTTTCAAATTTCTTCGTTCTATCCATCTATGTCAGTCTACCTCCTCTCTGTCTCTCTGTCTGTCTCTGTCTCTGTCTCTCTCTCATAGCTCTACCCTCTCTCACTTTTTTTCTCTTCTCCCTCTCTCCCCTTGTCTGACTCCTTTCTTCCCTTTCTGTCTGTCCAATCGATTCCATATCTTATAGATTTTTTTAATACTTCCTGATTTCTTTTCTTTTTACCCCCATCTGCCTTGAAACAATATCTAGAATTCTATTCATTTCCATCATGTGTTTTTCCCTTATTTGAATGCAAATGGCTTCACTGCATATAAATCCTACTTTTCAATTTATTCCTTATTTGTAATCTTCGCAGCTTCTTAAGGTTTTTTTGCTTAGATATTTCTTTTTTTATTTCTGTTGTAGGCATTATTGTTGTTGTTGTTGTTGTTGATGATAAAGATACTTTTTTTTTCTTTTTTTTTTAAATTACCTCATATCTCATTATTTATTTCTTCAAACTTTTCTTGGAGCAAATAGCACTGTTTTAGTTCTCGGTAAATACCGTAAATGCCGCTTTCCCATGTCCCGTATTTGAGACACTAAACCAGTTCTTGTCGTAATTTACTGACATGCTGGACTGAAGAACTGTGCCACTGGCGATACCAGCTGAGCTCAACTTGACCTCCAGAGGGTAGGGGAGGTCACCGCGCCTGTCTCCAGCCAGCCGCTCAGGAAGTGATCTGTCTAGTCACGTGACAGTGAAGGATGGAGTCCGGGGTCCGGGGTCGGAGATGTGTGACGCTGAGGATCCTCCAGGTCCGGCTGATCACGGCTGGTTTGGACTAGGTCCACAGCTACGGGTGGACACTCAGGAAACACCCCAACGCAAGCAAGGGTGGCTTGACCACTTCAGGTTCAACCAAAACAGTGAGACGGCAGTGAGTTTTACTCGGTATGCTCGTTGGTCTGACCACTGTAGAAACCGCGAATTATGTCAATATTCCGCTACTCATCTAATGTTTATTTATAAGAAAATTTTCGTCAAATATTTTCACACTATTCAAGCGGTATAGGGTACAATAAAAAATCTGCATGTTCAAGGATCTATCTGTAGTCGGTTTCTAACATTACAGAAAGGTCTTGATTCACGGAGTATAATCGAAGTATGAGCCTCTTCAATAGGAGAAATCGCGGAGTAGTTTTAAGGAAAGTCATATTTTGAGAAACCTCTGAGAGATTAAGAGTTATCGAATCGTCCGCAGAGAGGCAATAAAAAATTTTGCTGTAAAATAAAGTGCGATCTTGAAACAATGGGACAGTAAAAGAGGAATTCATTTTGACTTTCGAGAAAATTAAACATACAAGAAAGGAAATCAGAACGCTTGGTTTGATTCTCACTGACCAAAGTTTCCTTAAATATTTTAAAGATTGGAAGTCAGACTGCGTGCTTAGCTCGGCGGAGGACAAAAGGGGGAGGAAAAGGGGGGGGGGGGGGAGAGAGAGAGAGAGAGAGAGAGAGAGAGAGAGAGAGAGAGAGAGAGAGAGAGAGAGAGAGAGAGAGAGAGAGAGAGGAGGCACGTGCCAAAGGCGCGGCCAGGTGTGTGTGTGAGTATGGTTTGGGGAAGGGGGGGGGGGAAGAATGATATAGCGAACCATGAGCTGGAGGAGTGGGGTTCGATACCGCCTACTACTGTCAAGAGAGAGGAGGAGGGAAGTTTTCAACAATTCCACACTTGATGATTAGCTGGAATTATTGTGGGTGCACACTCTACCACAGCAGCTAGCATTAGAGCGTCTACAGAACCAGATTATCAAGGAAATAGGTGTGGTCGACCATTTTTTTTCACTTTGTCTTTGTAAATTTTTTTTTCTTTGTCGTGTTTTTTTTTTACCCTGAAAAGGTCATTGCAATTCTTTAAGCACGTGAAGAACGAAAATAACCTATCTTCCACTAGGCAAAGCATGCCGTGTAGGTTTTTCAAACTATTGAGTGGGTGTCTAGTTCAAGGTTTGGTCTGTTCACGTGATGGTTCCTAAAGAGCGACTGGAGAAGATAAAACTGGTAAGGTCACATCCAAGCGATTCAAACGGCAGGAGTGTCTGATGACTCCCAAGTTTTACCCTCCAATTGAAATCTTTTTGAATTTATGAAATTACTACTCTTAGAAAGGACAACTTTAGTATGGGTATGCTATAAAAATATAAATTGAGGCGCAATTTTTGCGATTTTTTTCTTAAAATATCAATCCCATGTGTTGTTGAAGTCATTTCAAATTGGTTTCTGGGATTCCCCGAGTTAACGAGAGCACGTGAATGTGAACCAGGTCTAGACACACCTCTGGGCATCCTGACCGTCGTCCTGGGTGTGTGGGTTGTTTCAATGTCCTGAAACACATGAAGAGGGAGTCCATATCAAAATATTCTGTTCTACGGTAGACAGTTTTACAAGAGATTCGTGACTTCGCACACTCAACACTTAGAGATGGACAGAATTGGACAGAAAATCCAAGGGTTGTTACGACCCCTGATTTAGGTTTTTGTGAATTCCTAGAAGTCTTTTTTATCACAAATCTTGATAGATTAGAGCTAGATTTTCTTTGCCCAGCCAAGACATGAATCAGCATACTGAGAGACGGAGAGAGATATTAAGCTGTTAGAAAAAACAAACAAACAAACAAACAAACAAACCAAAACCCAAGACACGCGTAGAAGAGAAAAGATATTTAGTAGACGGTAGCTAAAAACGGAGGTAGTGGTGCCTAATCTTCTCGCCATAACCTTCCTGCACCATTAAAAACAGATTGAGAAAACAGAGAATAGAAATAATGGGAGAGAGATAGAGAGACGGCAAGGGAGGGCGAAGAGGGGGAGAGAGAGAGAGGTGTGTGTGTGTGTGAGAGAGAGAGGGGTGTGTGTGTGTGTGAGAGAGAGAGGGGTGTGTGTGTGAGAGAGAGAGAGAGGGGTGTGTGTGTGAGAGAGAGAGAGGGGTGTGTGTGTGTGAGAGAGAGAGAGGGGTGTGTGTGTGTGTGTGTGAGAGAGAGAGAGAGAGAGAGAGAGAGAGATAGAGAGAGAGAGAAAGGCGGTATGAGGCCCAATCTATTTTCTCCAGCATGGTGGTGAGTGACGAGATGCCTAATTGGCCCCAAGGACCGCGCCGAGAGGACCCAGAAGTGTACAGCAAGCACGTCCGATGCCGACATGTTGTCGTGTTCAGATATTATCGAGCCACTATTGAGCTGCTGGTGGCGACGCTCGAATTGAACTGTTCAAACCGAGTCAATAGGTCAGAAGAGCGTTATCGTGTTTTCTGCTGTAATGGCTGTTGAAATGCGTAACACAGGAATAAAATGCAAATACGCCTCCCTCCCTCTTTCTCTTCCAGCTGGAAAAAGCATAGGTATTGCTTGCTTGTGCAGGATCAGTGTGGGTTGAGCGAGGCCTTTAGCGCGGTTCCTTTTGTCCGTGAAATTCAAGGGATTGTTCAATCTCTTCAGCCCGACAACGGATTCTGTAAGGCGTGACCTAATATCTGGGTTGATGGGCTGGGAAGCTTGGTGAGGATCACACTTCAGAAAGCCTTCATTTGGCTGGGAACATCGCATTTAAATGTATGAAGGAAAGTCCTTGTGAGCTCACGTTAACATAAAGATTGGAAAAATGTTACAATGTTAGCCGAATCACCAGGGAATGGGAGGAAAAAAATTCCGACCAAAAGGCAGATCGAAAAGAACAATTCAAATCTGAACTTTGAGCCGGAATCTATGAAAGGAAAAAAAAAAAACTTCATTCATTCAAATTTCATGTGAAGTTTATTTAAGAGAATTTCTTGTGTTTCTGTTAACGTTGGAAAATGCTAAACGTTCTTCACATCTAATTATTTGGACTGGATGCTACCAAGCTACAAACCGTTAAGCTTGTCGAACCAGAGTGAAACAATCAGAGAGTTGAGTGATCCAGGGAAGAAAGTCAATCCACATAAAACATCAGAACCAACAATAAATGTATTTTACGCTCAGTGAAAATTTCACGCTAACCTTCTGCTCTTGACACAATAGATTATGTCGCTATCCCCTACACGGGCAGCTTTTCTGTTACGCACAAGAGGCAAAAAAAAAAAAAATGAAACGAATAAAAAAAAAGCTACGTGGAACCAGCCCGAAAGGTTTTGGTATAAATTAAACAGTTGCGAACTATAAGATGAGCTCCTTGTATTAACATATTTAACCAGAAAATTGAGGGTAATTTGATGTGATAATAGATTTCTAATATTTTTTGCCACTTGTTTTCCTCATCGTCCTAGCCTTAACGAGCTGAATGGGAGTCTACTTCTCTAGCTGACGGCTCGAGATGAATTCTGCATCTCTTTAGCTGTCTGTGCTTCAATCAGAGCTCTACCATTGTCGGCACTTTACTAGAAGCATCAGAGCCCTGAGATGACGCAGTTGGAGTTCGCCAATTCTGCAGGTTGGGCCAAGACTGCTGTCCTCTCATCATGATTGGTTGTCACAATCATGGTTGTACTGACCCTGTACAATTTGATTTCCTCGTTCCCTGGCCAGATACCATCCTCAGTATCTCGGATTTTTTCTGGTTTTTACATACACGCATCGATAGATCCTTAAATAGATTGAGAAAGTACATACTAAACATTTTTCCTGTATTGCTAGACCTTTTAGAATGCAAGTGGCGTAATCAGCCTAGAGTCAAACTTTCTTCCTCATATTGGCACCAAAACATAATCGTTCTAGTCGGGCCTTAGATGAACAAAAAAGATCCACAACAGCTTTAGATATTGGTCCGCCTAAACACCTTATGGGTATCAGACTAACTATTAAAAAAAGCAGAAAAACGGAAGGCATATATATTAAATAGATCCGGGAAAGAGATACCAAATGGTGCTTGGCACAGAGAGAGAGAGAGAGAGAGAGAGAGAGAGAGAGAGAGAGAGAGAGAGAGAGAGAGAGAGAGAGAGAGAGAGAGAGAGAGAGAGAGAGAGAGAGAGAGAGAGAGAAAGGGTCTGAGAAAGGCAGACTCAAAGTGCTTTTTTCTTCTCTACCATCTTCCAGCCGAGCCAGATAATTAAGCTAAACCAAACAGGAGGAGAACTAGCATCAGGGATCTTGCCGACACAACTTGACAGCTATCTCAAGTCTGCAAACAGCGCATGACCGGCCTCCCAACTGGACTCGTGCCGTCCCCGCCTGCCTAAAGCCGTGGCCGTTTAGCGAAAACATCAGGGAGCAATAACAAGGTTCAATCGGGCGAGAAATTGATTCCGGGGAGGCCGAGAGGAGCTGTTAGCTTATTGAACGATCTCCGGGCTCCGGGACCAGGTTCTCTCCAAGTGGAGCTGAAATTATACGGCGCGCTACTCCGAGAGGCGGACACTTGGCGAGGGGAGGTGGGATGGCCCTCTGACACGGGAGCATGGCTGGTTTTGTCTCATTAAAATTAATACTAGAATATTTAAAAGTAGCTTCGCATTGAATCCGAAAGGAAACCAGAGTCCAACTGCCCGTGA
Organism: Elysia crispata; assembly: GCA_033675545.1. Lineage (NCBI taxonomy): Eukaryota > Metazoa > Mollusca > Gastropoda > Plakobranchidae > Elysia > Elysia crispata. Next base: position 448,909 of record JAWDGP010007144.1, on the reverse strand, counting down.
TAAACACGCAAAGTTTGTTGTGAAACGCTGGTGCCGAAGTGGTAAGGGCCGTGGATATGTGATCAACGGGTTTTGAGTTCGAATCTTAGCGGGAGCTAGATCAACTATACATTGGTTCGAGCAAAATGACTTAACACGACTTCCTCCTCTTCAATTAAGTGGGCAAAACGACAGGTGGGGAGAGATAGCAGCTGGTCTTGAGTAAAAGTTCTCTCAAGAGGAAGATTCGTTCGCCGTGAAACTCCTAAAACTGTTTTCCACCAGTATAAGCTGAAGAAGTCGTTGATTGGTGTGGGTGATAGCCAGATATTATCAAGAGATTCTCAACTCAAGTCACGAGAAGATTTCATCATAAGTTACATCAAACATCATTTCGTGTTGATATAACCTTTGCTTTTTTTTTTCACCAAAGACTTCCTCTTCTTGGAAAAGCTTGGAAGAACTCCAGTTATATTTTACCCTGAATAGCTTGCTCAAGTTATTGAATTATTCCTCACCAGACAGGAAACAGATCCGGCCCGTGAAAAAAGGTAGTAGCTTCCGGTTACTGAAGGTGTGACCGCATTAACCCTGTGTGAAGATTTTGAACAGGGCTGGATTTATTATTGATGTTCCAAGAACAGAAACAGGAACAATCCACGTGACCTAACTCCTGGGATCGTTCACACTGCGAGGAGCACGACCAGCAGGCTGGCACCCGGCAAAACACTCGGTGAGCTGTCAGGCTGGGATCCACACAGACGCCTGAACATGCACTTGTCTCTCCGAAAATGTTGGACTTTATAGGTTGCGTTTACTCTCTTCTAATAATGCCTTATCTATTCAGTCATTGATTATAAGGAATGGAAATTATTGAGGGAAAAATTGTTCTTAGCGCGGGACGCTTTTGCTGAGAAAGCATCGTGTGTATTACATATAGAGTGTACACTGAAACATAATAAGTGGGACATAAACATTTTGATGTAAGAAATGAAGGCCAGTATCAGGTCACTAAGTGAGATATGCACCTCTACTTTCTACTCCCGGACGATTACCATATATGAGCAGGACACACTGTCGTGAGAACAAGAAACATTAAGGTACAAAACAAAATCATTCTTTAACTTGAGAGATGGCTTGGGTTCTCTATATATTCTTGCAGCAGGTAGCAATGAAATATTGACATTTTCCTATTGTAAACGAAACAATCGGTTCTCTCCGCACCTCTCACAGAGCAGCAGAAGCAGCAGCAACAGCAAGCACGGAGAGTGTTCAAACAGCAGAGCTTCTCCGACCAAGACAAGCTTTCGATTTCATCGGTTTCCTGCAGACTTCAGGGCCGGATGGGGCAGCTCAAGTGCATCATGGTCAGGGAAGGTAAAAATAGAATATTTCCTTGCCGTTAGCTCTAATGCAAGTGACATTGAGTGGATTCACCAGTTTGGGTAACGTTCAGACAATCGATCTATCTGCCTCCATCTACCCCGAAATCTCTGAGCCCTCTCTGCTACAAGAAGGGGAGGCAGGAGTTGAAGAGGGGTTCTTAATAACAAAGCAGACATAGCTTCCTATTACTCACATCCATTAGGGCTCTCGAAATGGACGGAGATTGATAGCCTGTGAGGTAAGGGCATCAGAAAAAAAGCAGTATGAGAACAGGGTTGGCATGGGGGAGGGGGGGGAGAGATAGAGGAAGATAGAGCGAGAGAAGGGGGTGGGGATAGAGGAAGATAGAGCGAGAGAAGGGGGGAGACGCAGGCAGAGGGATAGGCAGAGAGAAAACTTGGTGTCATGAAGAAAACCTAAGAGAGAGAAAAAACTTCAGATATCCGAGTGTACCACAACTGATGGTCAAAGTGGGAGGGAGTGATAAATAGACAAGAAAATTGTTAACAACAAAGATATGAGAGAAGTAACAGGAAAATACACATTAACAGATACAAAATGAAAGAGAGAGGGTGAGAGAGAAAGAGAGAGAGAGAGAGAGAGAGAGAGAGAGAGAGAGAGAGAGGGAGAGAGACAGACAGACAGACTGACAGACAGGCAGACAGATAGAGAGACAGAGAGACAGAGAGGTACAGAGCGAGATAGATAGATAGAGAGAGAGAGAGAGAGAGAGAGAGAGAGAGAGAGAGAGAGAGAGAGAGAGAGAGAGAGAGAATGGGAAAGGAACTTGAAATAAAAAACTTTAGGCCTGGGTGAGCTGTAACAGAGTTGTTGGAAAGTCAGATTTTCCATCAAAGGGAATCTACACATTTATATCAGACGAGTGATTGATGTTATTAAATATCAATCAAATTTTCTGTCAGAACTAACTGAAAAGAGTATCATTCTGTAAACACTGCCGATTATTATATGACACAGTTGCATGATTCTACAACTGGGAAAGAATGTTGGGCAAAAACAGAGGCAATAAAAGTCGATAACTTGAGATGGTCACAGGACGGAGGATAATATATCGATCAGCTTTAGGCTCGCGGCCCAGCATCAACGATCTTAGGCGAAACAAAATTTCAAAAAAAAAAAAAAAAAAAGAAAAGAAACGTGGTTTAGAAAGAATGGTTAAATGAAGCAAATTATTCCACCAGCCACTCCCAAGTTGTGGTTAGTAGAATAATAAATTGTCGTCTAGAGTAAAGCAAAGAAGCCAGTTTCAATTTCTAACATAAATAATAATAAGCCAATAAGCTTTAATCTTCAGAACAACACAAACAAGCCAATACGAAAGTCATACCCAGCCAAAACAAAATTGCTAGGTATAATCAAGACGACTCTCAATATCGGAGGGCAAACGATCGAGTGAGCTGAGAGCTGATCCTGGGAGAAAGCAAAAGTATACTGAAGTCTTCGTGAAGCAGTACTTGATGGATCCGTTACAAAACCAACATCTCGACCGAGAAAACCCAGTCTTGTTTGTTAATCTCGCTTTAGATTGAAATATAGTCAGCAGAAAGCCACACCATTACACGGCTCCAAAATATGTAGATTAAATCACGGTCAGCCCCAGATCAGGACCTCTCTCTCTCTCTCTCTCTCTCTCTCTCTCTCTCTCTCTCTCTCTCTCTCTCTCTCTCTCTCTCTCTCTCTCTCTCTCTCTCTCTCTCTCTCTCTCTCTCTCTCTCTCTCTCTCTCTCTCTCTCTCTCTCTCTCTCTCTCTCTCTCTCTCTCTCTCTCTCTCTCTCTCTCTCTCTCTCTCTCTCTCTCTCTCTCTCTCTATCTCCCCACCCCCAGCCCCCTCCGTCGGCCTACAAACTAGCAATTACTGGATCCCATCAGGTGACAAACGGATTTGGGCTCTCACTCAAAGTGGGTTTGACTTAGCTTTTTACTGCTTTACAACTCACGAGCAAACAATTCACTTTTCTATCTCCTGCTCTTGTACTTGGGACCTCAGGTTGTTTTTTAACTTTTTAGTTATTTAGATTTGTTTCATTGAGAGATGTTCTTGAGCATGCTATTTCCAGGTACAAATTAAATCTTCTTCCAATATTAAATGAAACCCATTTTTATCCCAGAGCTATTTCAATGTAAAAGAAAAAAAAACTGTCACGTTTTAAAAGACTAGTTTGAAAGACTCTGACACCCAGGCGACGCAAGTTCACACGAGTAGAAAATGTTTGAAATGGAATCATTTGGCTTCAGTAGAGAATAAAAAATTTAAAACTTCTTGTGAGGAAAGTTGAAGTTCTTAGAATAAAGAGCTGGTTATAGGACTCCGATCATCACCAAACGGTGTCTCGCTCTACCAGCCGCAAGAACCGTGAGAGATGAAAAGCTCCTCCAGTAAAGTTCATTGTGCTCCCTGTACATGCTGGAGACTGGAATCTTACTTGATTGGACTCGTTGATTCCTAGCTAGGTTGCTATAAATAGCCTAGGCTGGTTTCGTCATCGACACCAATTAAAGGCAGAAGATACGACTATTATATGTTCCAGTCACGTCATCACCACTCGGCGCCATGGAAACAGAAAGCTACCAATAATTGCTGCTCATTTTCGCAATGGAGGCCGAAATGGTGTACTTCAATATTCTAAAAGTTCTACATGGGTTATGGCTGAGCTAATTATTTGCTGCTGCTGCTGCTGCTGCGATAAAACTGCGAGATGTGGGTTGGAATCACAGTGAGTGCTAACACAAAAGTCTGTGTTCACAAGCGCCATGTCTCTACATGAAAGACTGTCGCAGGTACAAACCAACCAAATGGCTCGTAGATAAGACAGTGTAAACAACAATTTCTACACAGAACAAACCGATCGCCGGGTCTAAACCAACGGGTTCCTCCCTCGTCTCTAACATCAAAGGGAAACTGATCGAAACTATTTCTATCAAAGACCTACAGAAAAAAAACAAAGAGTTTTAGCGCAATGCTAAAACCCTAGTTGATATTCTTAAAAACGCTGGAATGGAAAATAGAGCATGAAAGTTTAGTTGAAACGCAAAGAAAGAAACATATAGAAAAGAAATAAAAAGAAGAAAAGGAAGAGAAAGACGGCGTAAAGAAGATACGTTAAGTCGAGCCTCCACTCTATTAAGGTTTCTTAATTGTGAGTGTTGTTTGTCCATTATAAGGCGAGCTCAGGACCCAATATGAGTGTTGCTATCAAGCATGGCACAGCTGAATTAGTTGAACCTCTAATTGTGAGTGTTGTTTGTCCATTATAAGGCGAGCTCAGGACCCAATATGAGTGTTGCTATCAAGCATGGCACAGCTGAATTAGTGTGACTTCTAATTCACTACTCTAAATAGACTGGTAGGTAATCTTTTGGGACCATTGTGATTTTACAAGTACAGGAGGTTAGTCAACACTGAGAGGCCGAGGAACTGGACGTACTGCGCCATCAGGATACACTGACGGACAGGTCAGTAGAGCACAGGGACCATAGACTGATAGTGTATTGTCCACGAGGTATTATTCCACATGGCGGGGTAAATAAAAAGTTACGGGAAATTTGAAAATAGAAGTTTAGGAGGGCTGCGCTGTGGATAGGGAGTCGATGGGTTTGTAGATCGATGGATATATTCAAAGTTCCATAGTTGAATAGATAGAGGGATGGAGGCAGATCAACCTATGACAATGCAGACATAATCCTAGGAAACTGGTTTAGACAGAAGACTATATGAAGCCTGTAATAGAATGTGTAATCTTCGCAGGCTGTATTGAGATGATTGATCGAAAGAATGAACAAATCAAATCTCTTCCAAAGCCAAAACGCAGGGCCAAGCGCGCCTCATTCAGGATGTAGCAAAAATAAGAACAAAAACAAAAACCGCGTGGTGCTTTGCTCTAAGATAGCACTTTATCATCCAGCTAGAGGAGTGTCTCTCTGTCTCTCTCTATCTCTTTCTCTTTCTATCTATCCCTCTTTCTATCTCCCCCCTCCTTCTCTCTCTCCCTCTCCTTCATTCTCTCTCTCTGTATCTCTGTGCTCTGTGTTATGCTGACCCAGTTACCCACCTTGCTCCGCGCATGTCGCTGCCGTTGCTCTATAGATCTTCTAATTGTCAGACCGTTTTTAGAGTCGAATCAATCAAATTAACTCGTTGGGCTCAAATCTTAAAACAAAGTAAACCGTGAAATTCATAAAAAGAAAGACTAATGATAGTGATTTCTACACATGACTTCCTTCTTGTTATCCCGTCCTAAGGCTAAAAGTTTGCTTCCACTAACGTTTCTGTCACTGCCCCCCACCCCTCTTCTCTCTATCTGTCTGTCTCTGTCTCTGTCTGTGTGTGTGTTTGTATGTCTGTCTGTCTGCCTGTCTTGTGTCTGTCTGTCTGTCTGTCTGTCTCTCTCTCTCTCTCTCTCTCTCGATCTATCTATCTTTCTATCTATCTATCTATCTATCTCCATCCCTTTCTATAAATAAGTTTTATTTTCGAATAAAATGACTAGCCATCAGCCCCTGAATTGTTCGACTGCTCCGGAAACAAAGTGAAACTTTACGACTCAAGACAAACCCGGTGTTTGTGTTTAAGCGTGACACTTTAAGAGTCCAGTTAGAGAGAGACTTCTGTTTTCACAGAATATATATAAAGAATATATATATATATAAAGAGAGAGAGAGAGAGAGAGAGAGAGAGAGAGAGAGAGACAGACAGAGAGACAGAGAGATATAGAGAGAGACAGAGAGAGAGAAAGAGAGATGAAAAGAGAGAGACAGAGAGACAAAGAGAGAGATAGAGAGAGATAAAAAGAGAGAGAGAGAGGGGGAGAGATAGAGATAGAGAGAGAGAGATGAAAAGAGAGAGACAGAGAGAGATAGAGAGAGGTGCGCTCTCCTCGTGATCAATGCAAGATTCATGAGCTTCTATGATGGAAAGGTTTAGGGGCGCGCCTCGGCCAGCCTCAGCTAGTCTCAGCTAGGGGCTTATTGTCTCAAGACCAGGCCTCCTGCGAAATTGAAAATCCTTCCCTGGCCGAGCCGCCCACTGCTAGAAGCTCACGGAGTCACTGTCGAGGGGAAGTCCCTCGCCCGTCGCCCGCCTTCGCCAGTTCATATCGTTAGTGAGGGTGGCTCTCCTAGGAAGCCGCCGGATAACAGTTTGGAGCACGCTCGCAGAGGCTTTTTCCAGGTAACCGAATAAACTGCTTTGTTTTTGTTGTGGTTTTGTGTGTGGGACGGAAGAGAGAGAAAGGTATGGAAGCTGCTATCAAAGAGAGCAAGTTTCAAAGGTCTAGAGGATTATACTGAGGTTTCCACCGAAAAGACTCGGTCTAGATTGTTGAAGAAAAGATTCAACAGATGATTGTCACTATATCTTAGATCCAAGATGTGCCTGGTCGCTCACTCAATCCAATATTACCATTTCGTTGGAATATCTCTGCCTTGAATAATAACCAAACAATGTAGACTTTCTTTGTTTCACTTAAAAAAAAATTTCTCCGTATACTTTTGTTTTTGGTCTTTCAAACATTCCATAAAGGCACAAACCTAACTAATCTCATTACCGCGCTAAGCCAGTCCGTGTTACTTCCATCTGACATCGCTGTATCCCAGGTCGCTCAGCCCTGCGCACTACGAGAGAGACTGGTCCCAGCGTATCATTCTCGTCGAGACTATCGGAACTTCAGGTCTGGACTTTTCCTATCGACACGGTTCGCAGTCTGCCGTCAACACAACTTCGGTATTAGTTGCAGGGCGTGGATAGCACCTCGAGTGTACGGCCGGCCCGATGAAACGCAGTGATGCCTCCCTTGAGATGACCTTTCTGGAGAATGACAGTGTAGAGCTGAGCAGTCCTTCCCGGTCTTCAGGACTTTTGCCTACAGCTTGTCACTTAACCAAACCTCGTGGTAGAACAAGCTAACAAAATGGTTACACGGTATAACTACAGCTTGTCAATACACCAAACCTCGTGGTAGAACAAGGTAACACCATGGTTCCACGGTATAACTACAGCTTGTCACTACACCAAACCTTGTGGTAGAACAAGCTAACACCATGGTAACACGGTATAACTACAGCTTGTCACTACACCAAACCTCGTGGTAGAACAAGTTAACACCATGGTTACACGGTATAACTACAGCTTGTCACTACACCAAACCTCGTGGTAGAACAAGCTAACACCATGGTTACACGGTACAACTACAGCTTGTCACTACACCAAACCTCGTGGTAGAACAAGTTAACACCATGGTTACACGGTATAACTACAGCTTGTCACTACACCAAACCTTGTGGTAGAACAAGCTAACAAAATGGTTACACGGTATAACTACAGCTTGTCAATACACCAAACCTCGTGGTAGAACAAGCTAACACCATGGTTAGACGTGATAACTACAGCTTGTCACTACACCAAACCTTGTAGTAGAACAAGTTAACACCATGGTTACACGGTATAACTACAGCTTGTCACTACACCAAACCTCGTAGTAGATCAGGCTAACACCATGGTTACACGGTATAACTACAGCTTGTGACTACACCAAACCTTGTGGTAGAACAAGCTAACACCATGGTTAGACGTGATAACTACAGCTTGTCACTACACCAAAACTCCTAGTAGTAGATCAGGCTAACACCATGGTTACACGGTATAACTACAGCTTGTGACTACACCAAACCTCGTGGTAGAACAAGCTAACACCATGGTTAGACGTGATAACTACAGCTTGTCACTACACCAAACCTCGTGGTAGAACAAGCTAACACCATGGTTACACGGTATAACTACAGCTTGTCAATACACCAAACCTCGTGGTAGAACAAGCTAACACCATGTTTACACGGTATAACTACAGCTTGTCAATACACCAAACCTAGTGGTAGAACAAGCTAACACCATGGTTACACGGTATAACTACAGCTTGTCAATACACCAAACCTTGTGGTAGAACAAGCTATCACGATGGTTAGACGTGATAACTACACCTAGTCAATACACCAAACCTTGTGGTAGAACAAGCTATCACGATGGTTAGACGTAATAACTACTGCTTGTCACTACACCAAACCTCGTGGTAGAACAAGCTAACACCATGGTTAGACTGGATAACTACAGCTTGTGACTACACCAAACCTCGTGGAAGAAAAAACTAACACCATGGTTACACAGGATAACTTACCTACGACTTGTCACTACACCAAACCTTGTGGTAGAGTAAAATAACACTATGGTTAGGCTGGATAACTCTAGTCAACAGCTTTACTACTACAAGAGTTATTTTATCAGCCACTGATCATCAAATGTAGTGAGACAGTAGAATGTTATTAATCCTTCCCATAATTTGTGCTAGGCTGTCGTCACTGCAACAAATTTCAGATTAACGTAACATAATGTATCGCAAGTTTTTTTTTTTCTACTGGTAGTTTTTGCTTATTGTACATCTCCTAACTCTCCTAGTGTGTTTCTCGGGCATGTAGACCTAATCTAACATCTCTCCGGACTTTTGCAAAACTATTACTATATAGTGAACGGTTTACTTAAGAGAACCAGTGGATGTATTTCGATAAAGTATAGTCTGAGGTGGGGTCTGTAACATTCTACCAAAGTCACGTCGAATCATTGTCCACCAAGACAGCTAAAATATTCGGTCGCCGCTTACTTAGATCTCAGAGTTTAAGCAGACTCTAACCGGTTCCCAGCCAGAAGATAAACAGATTTTCTGTTAAAAGCTTTCATGTGAAACCTTCTGAGGTTGATATCTAGGCCAGCCATTAAACTTAAGTGTGCATTCGCTTTTAAAAAATCTGCAGTTTTCTTCTTTTCATGCGTGTGTACCTTTTCTCCTGTAGAAAGTGAAATATTTTGAGGAATAAACTTCCATCCTCAGTTTTCGCTAACACGAGGAAACCGGTAGATCTTTTGGTTGGTTGCTATTCTTCCAACTCCACTCCGCTTGGAGCAGGTGACACGGGAACACAGAGTTCTCGAGTATCCTCCTAAGCACAATACCAGCAGAGATAAATGTCTATAAAATACAACCTGGATGACAGTGGAAAATCAAAGCGCTCATGTATCGATCAACGGTCTCAAGTTGGAAGATAAAACAAAACAAAAAGTTTCTCTGCAGGTCATGCAAGCAATGAAAGAAATAGATACCAGGGGGAAAAATCAAGAAAATGTTGCAGTAAAACCGTTTCTTGATATTTCCGCTCTCGGGCTCCCTCGGGCTCTCCCTGGGCTATTGAAGCAAAATGCAAGGATTATTTTTAACTCAATGATTGATGGCTGGGCATCGCGAATCTGGCATGGCGCTTTAAGACCTCCACTCGGTCTGTGTCTCCGCTTAGTTTCTTTATTTTGACGTTAGGCTTCCTGAAAGGCTATGAAAACCATGGAGTGAAGCGTTCTAAGGTCCTACAAAGGGAATGAGAGAGCTTGGCTGCCTCTCCGACTTCCAAAGAATTCATTCTGATTATCGGCCTTGTGTATATTCAAAGAAATAAATCTAGACCGAGTTACTCCGTTAGTTTCAATATAGCATTGCACCACTCTAGGATTCTCCTCAATCATTTATGAATCTGGGATGGACCTGACATTTACCTCAGATTGATCCGTCCATGTAATGGAAAAAAAAACGGTTTTAAACCTAGACACTGGAGATATACATGCTGGGTAATCTATTAAAAAAAAACTAAACCGACCTTACCAACATCCACTGGTTTGAGTGAGCCATGTGTCTTCTAGATCTTTCTGAAACCATCTTGTGAGAATTGAAACATTGGATGATTCGATGGTTTTCATGTAAAAGTCTGAGATTCGTATTGCATGCGAATTGAAATAAAAAAAATGTTTGCGATCACTTGTTTCTTGTATGAGAAACATTTACCAGACAAACCAGACATTTGATGAAAGAATCGGACACTTTTCAAACCATTGTAGCGGTGTGTAGCTCTGGCTTGACTCCGAAGATGTTTCTCATCCGTTATTCCTTATTTTCTTTATCTTTTCTTCTTCTGATCTGTGACCATCAGCAAGCCGCACCATCTCAAGAAGTTTCTCTCACCCTAAGCTCGTCCACTGTAAACGTTCTCTGTCATTATAATGTGTCATCAGGTATCCAAGTTTGATCTTAATCAGCCAGCAACAAGCCGGTACTGACGTCTGTCGAGGATGGAGGAGGAGTTGGAGTCAGCAGGAGCAAGGCAACAGCACTGACCTGTGAACCACTCGTCTGGCTTGTCTCACAGACTTTCAAATTCTAACAATAACACGAGACACCGAAATCAGCCAGTCTCGGTAAATTACAGGTCTAGGGAATGAAGTGAAACCCGCAAATCAGATAGAAATTATTCAAATTGTTCTTGATTTGCGATCTGAACTTAGACTGCTAAATTGATAAGTTGTTCCGCCCAATTTTCTGCCTTTCACTGTTATGATTTGTATTATTTTTTTTTTTAAATGCATCAGGTAAGCCCTATCAAAGCTGGAGTTTACAGCCGAGCGTTCCACACTGGAGTTGAGGAAAAAAACCCAAAGTGCTCAGGAAAGAGATAAATGAGCTGTTAGTTTGGAAGAGGAGTCACGGGACCAGCGGAAACAGACCTGGAAAGATGGCATCATCTATGCTGAGCAAATACTGCTAGAAACCACACTGTTAATATAGGACAAACCGAGAGCAAGATTCAATCAACACTGTGTTCAGATATCACAGTTATATACACAGAAACTAGTTTTTAGCATGGCCAAAATGTATTTCATTAAAAAGAAAGTATTGTTCAATAGAAATATTGATAAAAAAAACAAACGCTATTTTCAAGATGAAACTATTGATTGCAAGATGGGCAAGAGGGTGGTATTAAGACTACACAATATAACACTGAAATATAAATTGCTTCCTGTTTACTTTCAGTATTTTGGCAGTGGAAGATTCTAAAGACAAACCAACAAGCATTGAATAGCTTGCGAGACACACATCAGGATGGTCATGGTAGGCAGCCATGGGTAGTGACGTTGCTTAACGTGTTGCAGGGTCTATAGGGTGTACGTCTCACTAGACAAATTGTTTCCAACTTGGATTCTAGTTTCGCCAGTCTGTTACGATGCGTGGCGAGAGAAAGCTGCACTGGTTTAGGGTGTTTCAGCTGATCATCAGAATCATCAATATTGTAATCGATATATCATTGGTCGGTAACTGCTCAACCAACCAAGTAATTAGCAAAATAATTTTTTATTACGTTTCAGACACTTTTTCTAGTTTCGTTTTTTAATTTCGTGTTTGAAATCAGCACCACCTATTGAAGTCCAATTTATATCGCATTTTCGCTCTTAATAACTTTGTTGAAACCATAGTGTGTTCCACGATAGAACGTGATGATCTGTGAAATACTCTTATTTAGCTAAAACGTGTTTTTCAAGTACTTAATATAAAGCAATTTATGAATCACTATCTAGTTATTATTTTGTTTTAAACATAATATAATAATTCCATATCAATTATACAGCAACACAATCTGCATTGACTATTTCACTTGCTAGCCGCGATTCTCACCGTTCATATAGTTATATAGTTTTGATAATAAGATGGAATTGAAAAACGAATGCAGCAATCCGATTATCCAATATTTAAAACAAAGTATTGTTCAATGTAACATATTGATCTTTACCTGAGTGGTAAGTATAACAGTTTTTACCCGTTTTCCAAAAATTATAGATGTAAAATGTCATTCTGAAAGCTTTTAATATCAAACCGGTGGTCTTGCGCAGAGCCGTTAGATTGGCGGAAATGTTAGGAAAGAGACATTTTCTTACTTTAAATCTTACAAGCTTCAACTCTATGGTATTTAGTGTCGTGCATTTTGTAAACTTACATAATATAATTGAAGACATCTAGTCATGTTTTTCAACACTAGTATTCCTACTGTTTACCGTTTCGCAATTGTTTTCACATCTTACTGCTCAGTTGTTTTTTTTATCATAGCCCATTATTAAGCCAACTCGCAGCTGCCACCTTATTGAGAGATTGGTTGACTGGCTGTGATTTTGACTTTGTAGTATGCAACCACTGTAATTATGACAATTATCAAGGGAAGAAACGTTTCTAAAGGCGAAAAGCTTCTCTCTATGAACATGATAATTGATTTCAATCGAAGAATTTTAAAGTTCAACAGTTTTTTATGCTCCCCTTGTGAGACACAAAAATTATAAAACGTATACACTGTGTAGACCTGGCAGCCTGTATTATTGCTCAACACAGAGTATTGCTACATCCTCCCTGCTCTGCGCTCTAATTCGGAGTTCGCTGGCCTGAGAGAACGACGTGGAAACAGAGGACAGCTTGCTGCTAGAAGCCGGAGTTCGCTGGCCTGAGAGAACGACGTGGAAACAGAGGACAGCTTGCTGCTAGAAGCCGGAGTTCGCTGGCCTGAGAGAACGACGTGGAAACAGAGGACAGCTTGCTGATAGAAGCCGGAGTTCGCTGGCCTGAGAGAACGACGTGGAAACAGAGGACAGCTTGCTGCTAGAAGCCGGAGTTCGCTGGCCTGAGAGAACGACGTGGAAACAGAGGACAGCTTGCTGATAGAAGCCGGAGTTCGCTGGCCTGAGAGAACGACGTGGAAACAGAGGACAGCTTGCTGATAGAAGCCGGAGTTCGCTGGCCTGAGAGAACGACGTGGAAACAGAGGACAGCTTGCTGATAGAAGCCGGTCATGGAATAATGGCATGATGGACGAGCGTAAGTGCGGAAACAACTGCGGGAGGAATAGCCAAGTACAGAAAGATGGACTAAGTTCAAGAAAGAGATGGAATAATGGAAGTAGGGGAAAGAGCAAGAAGGAAAAAAGAGAAAGAAATATAGAAAGAAAGGAAAAGAGGGAGAGAGAGAGAGAGAGAGAGAGAGAGAGAGAGAGAGAGAGAGAGAGGGGGGGGGGGGCGGCAAACAAAAAAAGTAATATGAATGATTAAAAAACGGTGACGGGGGAAATAATGGCAAAGATATAAATAGAAAGATCAGTAGAATAGATAGAGTGGAGAAGTTATGAAATATATAAATTTACAAAAATGTGTTTTTTCCATGCAGACAGACAAGCAAATAACTATGCCAGTGACAAAAAGATGATGATGGTCAAAATAAAATTCTTTTCTTCACCTCTCTCAAGCTGACCTAGTGATATGAATTGGAATCAAAATAGACAGGATTAAAACTTTTTCAAGTCTCTCTCTCTCTCTCTCTCTCTCTCTCTCTCTCTCTCTCTCTCTCTCTCTCTCTCTCTCTCTCTCTCTTTCTCTGTCTCTCTACCTATCTGTCTATCTATCTATCTATCTATTTATTATTCTCTGTCGTTTAACCAATACACAGAAAAGGAAACCGTGTATGTTGTCTGCCAGGCGGCACCGTGTCCTGTCTCTAGAGACATTCAGTCTTCCAAAAGCCAGAGCGGTGTTGAGAGCCACTTTGAAAGCCCACAGTTACCGAGAATAAAACTGGGTTGAGACATGGCTGACTGGCCGATTGGATGACTGGATACAGAGCGCTGTGGTTGAGACATGGCCGGCTGGATAACAGGATACAGAGCGCTGTGTTTGAGACATGGCCGAGTGGATGACTGGATACAGAGCGCTGTGGTTTAGACATGGCCGAGAGGATGACTGGATACAGAGAGCTGTGGTTTAGACATGGCCGACTGGATAACTGGATACAGAGCGCTGTGGTTGAGACATGGCTGAGTGGATGACTAGCTACAGAGCGCTATGGTTGAGACATGGTCGACTGGATGACTGGATACAGATCGCTGTGGTTGAGACATGGTCGACTGGATGACTGGATACAGATCGCTGTGGTTGAGACATGGCCAACTGGATAACTGGATACAGAGCACTGTGGTTGAGACATGGCCGACTGGATAACTGGATACAGAGCACTGTGGTTGAGACATGGCTGACTGGCCGAGTGGATGACTATATACAGAGCGCTGTGGTTGAGACATGGCCGCCTGGATGACTGGATACAGAGCGCTGTGGTTGAGACATGGCTGACAGGATAACTGGATACAGAGCACTGTGGTTGAGACATGGCTGACTGGCCGAGTGGATGACTATATACAGAGCGCTGTGGTTGAGACATGGCCGACTGGATGGCTAGATACAGAGCACTGTGGTTGAGACATGGCCGACTGGATAACTGGATACAGAGCACTGTGGTTGAGACATGGCTGTCTGGCCGAGTGGATGACTATATACAGAGCGCTGTGGTTGAGACATGGCCGACTGGATGACTGGATAGAGAGCGCTGTGGTTGAGACATGGCTGACTGGATAACTGGATACAGAGAGCTGTGGTTGAGACATGGCCGACTGGATGACTGGATACAGAACGCAATGGTTGAGACATGGCTGACTGGATAACTGGATACAGAGAGCTGTAGTTGAGACATGGCCGCCTGGATGACTGGATACAGAGCGCTGTGGTTGAGACATGGCCGATTGGATGACTGGATACAGAGCGCTGTGGTTGAGACATGGCCGACTGGATGACTGGATTCAGAGAGCTGTTGTTGAGACATGGCCGACTGGATGACTGGATTCAGAGAGCTGTGGTTGAGACATGGCCGACTGGATGACTGGATACAGAGCGCTGTGGTTGAGACATGGCCGACTGGATGACTGGATTCAGAGAGCTGTTTTTGAGACATGGCCGACTGGATGACTGGATTCAGAGAGCTGTTGTTGAGACATGGCCGACTGGATGACTGGATTCAGAGAGCTGTGGTTGAGATTAGATGATTCACAAAGGGACCATGTACTGTCAGGCTTAACATACCTGGCGCATTTTCTCTCATGGCACAAAACAAAAACTGAGCATTATTCTGTTCTTGGAACTTAATGGAAGCAATCGCAACGTTTAGTTCTCGTCTCATCATCATTTTAGTGATCCTCGCCCTAGGGTTGACCTGTTGATTGTGAGTAGCTTTGTTTCCAAGGATTATTTTCCTAATATGTCAAGAGATCCATGAATACCGCCATGAACTCGGAAGCTGATCAGTATAGCTTGAGCTGCTACAAATATTGTCAAGAAAATTTCTCTTCAGTAACGTGTATAAAGTAACTTTTGCCTTGATTCAATTAAATGGTGTTTTCCTCATAAGGGTAGAACAGCATGCTTCTTACAAGATATCCTTGGCTTCTAGAAGAAAGACGCACATGCTACAAAGTATATTTCGCTACGAGAAGAGAGGAGTGCATTTAACGAAGTATCCCTCGCTACAATAAAGAGTATGTGTCTTTCAACGTATATCTCGCTATAATAACAAGGCCATGTATCTTAAAGAAGTGTATCCCTCGTTACAGAAGTGTAACTAGAATGGGAGATCATCAACAATACTGATTTGTAGCCAGAATAAAAAATAAAACCACGGGTGAGTGAGAAATTTCAAAAATAAAGCCAGTTCTAGCTTGTGATTAACTAAAAGCTGCATTAAGGTTTTTTTTATTAATTATGGAAAGCCCATAAGGTTTAATAATTCTTGGAAGTAGTTTCTGAACGACCTGGTTAAGTCAAACAAAAATTCGAACTAACAGCTCAAGATTTTGATAAGATCAGAACCAGACTGTAGCGCTCCAATCTGCCTCACTTAACAAGCTATTGATTTCCGATCAGTCGCCTAATTATAGATTAGATACAGACATCAAACGAGTTTTTCCTTTACGACCAATTTCTAGAAATCGGTGCAATTAAGATGTTGGAGATAGAAGGATAACGTCGCGGTTTGAGGTGAATACTAAGAGAAGGTTTGGACCACGAGACAGAACTGAACAGAGAGATTAGAGATAGATAGAGAGACAGGTAGAGAGAGAGGTAGAGAGAGGTAGAGAGAGAAGTAGTGAGAGGTAGAGAGAGAGAGATGGAGAGAGAGGTAGAGAGAGGGAGAGAGAGAGAGGTAGAGAGAGGTAGAGAGAGAGGGGGAGAGAGGTAGAGAGAAAAGTAGAGAGAGAGAGAGCGAGAGAGAGAGAGAGAGAGAGAGAGAGAGAGAGAGAGAGAG
>JAWDGP010007144.1:390000-427500 GCA_033675545.1 Elysia crispata | reverse complement strand
AGGGGTAAGGAGAGGACATGATCTATCCTGGAGAGAGGGGTAAGGAGAGGACATGATCTATCCTGGAGAGAGGGGTAAGGAGAGGACATGATCTATCCTGGAGAGAGGAATAAGGAGAGGACATGATCTATCCTGGAGAGAGGGGTAAGGAGAGGACATGATCTATCCTGGAGAGAGGGGTAAGGAGAGGACATGATCTATCCTGGAGAGAGGGGTAAGGAGAGGACATGATCTATCCTGGAGAGAGGGGTAAGGAGAGGACATGATCTATCCTGGAGAGAGGGGTAAGGAGAGGACATGATCTATCCTGGAGAGAGGGGTAAGGAGAGTACTGATGTATCCTTGATAGATGGGTAAGGAGAGGACATGATCTAACCTGGAGAAAGGAATAAGGAGAGGACATGATCTATCCTGGAGAGAGGGGTAAGGAGAGGACATGATCTATCCTGGAGAGAGGGGTAAGGAGAGGACATGATCTATCCTGGAGAGAGGGGTAAGGAGAGGACATGATCTATCCTGGAGAGAGGGGTAAGGAGAGGACATGATCTATCCTGGAGAGAGGGGTAAGGAGAGGACATGATCTATCCTGGAGAGAGGGGTAAGGAGAGGACATGATCTATCCTGGAGAGAGGGGTAAGGAGAGGACATGATCTATCCTGGAGAGAGGAGTAAGGAGAGGACATGATCTATCCTGGAGAGAGGGGTAAGGAGAGGACATGATCTATCCTGGAGAGAGGGGTAAGGAGAGGACATGATCTATCCTGGAGAGAGGAATAAGGAGAGGACATGATCTATCCTGGAGAGAGGAGTAAGGAGAGGACATGATCTATCCTGGAGAGAGGGGTAAGGAGAGGACATGATCTATCCTGGAGAGAGGGGTAAGGAGAGGACATGATCTATCCTGGAGAGAGGGGTAAGGAGAGGACATGATCTATCCTGGAGAGAGGGGTAAGGAGAGGACATGATCTATCCTGGAGAGAGGAGTAAGGAGAGGACATGATCTATCCTGGAGAGAGGAGTAAGGAGAGGACATGATCTATCCTGGAGAGAGGAGTAAGGAGAGGACATGATCTATCCTGGAGAGAGGAGTAAGGAGAGGACATGATCTATCCTGGAGAGAGGAGTAAGGAGAGGACATGATCTATCCTGGAGAGAGGAGTAAGGAGAGGACATGATCTATCCTGGAGAGAGGAGTAAGGAGAGGACATGATCTATCCTGGAGAGAGGAATAAGGAGAGGACATGATCTATCCTGGAGAGAGGAATAAGGAGAGGACATGATCTATCCTGGAGAGAGGGGTAAGGAGAGGACATGATCTATCCTGGAGAGAGGAATAAGGAGAGGACATGATCTATCCTGGAGAGAGGAATAAGGAGAGGACATGATCTATCCTGGAGAGAGGAATAAGGAGAGGACATGATCTATCCTGGAGAGAGGGGTAAGGAGAGGACATGATCTATCCTGGAGAGAGGAATAAGGAGAGGACATGATCTATCCTGGAGAGAGGAGTAAGGAGAGGACATGATCTATCCTGGAGAGAGGGGTAAGGAGAGGACATGATCTATCCTGGAGAGAGGAATAAGGAGAGGACATGATCTATCCTGGAGAGAGGAATAAGGAGAGGACATGATCTATCCTGGAGAGAGGAGTAAGGAGAGGACATGATCTATCCTGGAGAGAGGGGTAAGGAGAGGACATGATCTATCCTGGAGAGAGGAATAAGGAGAGGACATGATCTATCCTGGAGAGAGGAATAAGGAGAGGACATGATCTATCCTGGAGAGAGGAATAAGGAGAGGACATGATCTATCCTGGAGAGAGGAATAAGGAGAGGACATGATCTATCCTGGAGAGAGGAATAAGGAGAGGACATGATCTATCCTGGAGAGAGGAATAAGGAGAGGACATGATCTATCCTGGAGAGAGGGGAGAGGAGAGGACATGATCTATCCTGGAGAGAGGGGAGAGGAGAAGACCTGATCTATCCTGGAGAGAGGGGAGAGGAGAGGACCTGATCTGTGTTGGAGAGAGGGGTGAGGAGAGGACCTGATCTGTGTTGGAGAGAGGGGTGAGGAGAGGACCTGATCTGTCTTGGAGAGAGGGGTGAGGAGAGGACCTGATCAATCCTGGAGAGAGGGGAGAGGAGATGACCTGATCTATCTTGGAGAGAGGGGTGAAGAGAGGACCTGATCTCTCCCGAAGAGGTATGTGAGAAGAGGAACTGATCTATCTTGGAGAGGGTAATGAGGAGAAGACATGATCTATCCTGGAGAGAGGAATAAGGAGAGGACATGATCTATCCTGGAGAGAGGAATAAGGAGAGGACCTGATCTTTCCTGGAGAGAGGTGTGAGGAGAGGACCTGAATTATCCTGGAGAGAGGGGTAAGGAGAGAACCTGATCTATCCTGGAGAGAGGGATAAGATGAGGACCTGATCTATCCTGAAGAGGGTGGTGAGGAGAAGACCTGATCTATTCTGAAGAGGGTGGTGAGGAGAGGACCTCATCTATCTTGGAGAAGGTGGTGAGGAGAGGACCTGATCTTTCCCGGAGAGAGGGGTAAGGAGAGGACCTGATCTATCCTGGAGAGAGGGGTAAGGAGAGGACCTGATCTATCCTGAAGAGGGTGGTGAGGAGAAGACCTGATCTATTCTGAAGAGGGTGGTGAGGAGAGGACCTCATCTATCTTGGAGAAGGTGGAGAGGAGAAGACCTGATCTATCCTGGAGAGAGGGGTAAGGAGAGGACCTGATCTATCCTGGAGAGAGGGGTAAGGAGAGAACCTGATCTATCCTGGAGAGAGGTGTAAGGTGAGGACCTGATCTATCCTGAAGAGAGGAGTAAGGAGAAGACCTGATCTATCCTGGAGAGAGGGGTGAGGAGAGAACCTGATCTATCCTGGAGAGAGGGGTAAGGTGAGGACCTGATCTATCCTGAAGAGAGGGGAGAGGAGAAGACCTGATCTATCCTGGAGAGAGAGGAGAGGAGAGGACCTGATCAATCCTGGAGAGGGTGGTGAGGAGAGGACCTGAAATATCCTGAAGAGGGTGGTGAGGAGAGGACTTGATCTATTCTGAAGAGGCTGGTGTGGAGAGGACCTGATCTCTCCTGAAGAGGTATGTGAGAAGAGGACCTGATCTATCTTAGAGAGGGTGGTGAGGAGAGGACCTGATCTATCTTGGAGAGGGTGGTGAGGAGAGGACATGATCTATCCTGGAGAGGGAAATGAGCAGAGAGGACCCGATCTATCCTGGAGAGGGAAGAGAGCAGAGAGGTTTACCAGCTTACAAAGACCCAGCTCGGCCTTAACAGATTCCGTGTACTCAAAGCAAACACGCATGCGTCGTCCACAGCTACACGAGGAGAGAGAGGAGCCGATGGAAAACCCACGGAATTTCCCGGTTTGATCAACTACTAACTCTACACCAGCTAATTAATGGACAGTTTCAACATGGGGCAGAACAAATTAGATCAATGATAGGCACGAGGTGAAAATAACACAAGGCATCATTGAGGTCGGTTTCAATTCTAGGAGGTACAGAAGATCAGTAAACTCCTCCATGAGCTGATGGACAGAAAGCTACTCAGCACAACACGCATGCGCCTTATCTGGGCTAGTGGTGCTTCAGACATGCACCCTTCAGAATTCTGTGTATCCTGCGCTAAAACTGAATTTTCTTCTCGCAATTTGAACCGGTCTCAACTCATCCCACCATAGAAGATAGTGGTTGGTCGTGACAGCAACACATACCGACATTTCACACTCTTCTGTCTACCACCCGTCCTTATATGGTCGGAGAGGTGTGAGTGAAGGAGAAGAGAAATCTTCTTGTTAATTTCAATACGGTACATCAAGTTTTGTTGAAATAACTAGTTCATAATTATGCAGAATACACTTGTGCGTATATTCAAATATCTAATGTTTTGGTCAAAAGTTTTGATCTATTTGAATTATTTTAAAGACACTTCAAGTAAAATAGAGATTGAACTTTTTTTTTCATTTTTCCATAAGTTTTAAAAGAATGATCTGCGGTTTGAGTTAATACAACAGTTACTTTAAAACATAACCGCGCTTTGCATGCATTAGTGTCACCCCATTTTGCGATATTTTAGGTCAAAAGACAGCGAACTTTTCGGATTACAGATTTGGTTTCGTTGCTTTTTGTCCTCTAACTTATTCCTTGCGATATTTAGAAAAATTGATTTATCGAGTTTTAGTTCATCAATTGTAAGCATCTATTTCTTCTTAGAATAGCTCATTTCCGCAGAGTTTCCTGTCATGTTTATTGGTTACATATTTTTAGAAATAGCTGACAATACATGTATGACATTGCGGTCAGTGAAGTGCATATAAAATACAGAAAATGGAATGATAGAAATCGCCAGCTAGAGCAGCTTACCTCTCTCATCAACGCTCCGTCGCCAAGCGAGGAGGTCATCCCGTCGTCCTTGTATTCCCTGATGGTCGGTATGGGCGCCAGCTGCAGCATCCCGAGATACATCAGCACCAAGATGGCCGCCAGGCCGGCAGACGAGGCGATGAAGACGAGCAGCATGCAGCATAGACATCGGTTGTTTCCGGTCGAGTTCGAGCCTCGTCCGGTCGGAGATTTGCTCAGCTCCCTGGAGGACCTGAGCCAGGAGGATTCTCTCCCCCTGCCGGCGCCAGTGCGGTGTCGCGGGGAGCACGGGCCGCCAATGTCACACCGCCCGACACTGTCGCAGTCTGAGTCGAGGTCGGTGGGCGGTGGCGGGAGGAACACCACCTGGTTGCTCGTGTCGTCTAGCTCATCCTGCACGGTGTACGTCACTTCCTGCTGCGAGCTGTTCAGCTTGGACTTGAGCGAGGTCAAGGACGCCATGTTCTCGGCCTGTTTCTGGGGAATATGGTTCGCGCTAAGCTTATAGTGCTGAGGTGAGTTAGAAGGATAGAGTCGAGATATAGCACTGCCGTTCATGTTGTTGGGCTGGGGAGCGGGCGGCTTCCCGCTTTCGTTGCTTGAGTTCATGCCGGGCGGGACCTTGAGCGGTTCTCTGACGTATTCGTTGATTCCTGAGGTTGGAGACGACGGCGATTTCGCCTTGTAGAACACACTGTTCACGCTCGAGTTGTCGCTGATGGTACTATCAGCGCTGCTGTTGCTACCACCGGAGGAAGAGCCACTGCTTCGTAATGTCAAACGCTGATGTTCGTTGTTGTTGTTATTGTTGTTGTTGTTGTTGTTCACGTTGTTCCTGTCGGCTGAGAGCATCCCGACCGAGCCAGTCGCTGCGGTTGTTGCTATGATGCCGTTGGCGCGCACTATATCGCCCGCCCTGACAGCGAGCTCGGCACCGCTCGGCGCCGGCACACTGAGCCCGACGCCGACACTGTGGTGGTGATCCTTGAGAAACCCGAGTGGAGAGATCGGGCTGAGCGTCTCCATAGACAGTTTCCGCGCGGAATCTAGTGAGAGGATAGACGTGGTGTTAAACAGGAACCGTGTCTCCGTGTAGTTACAGTGACACTGAGGAGACGGACACAAGTAGTCCGCCATCGCCTCTTCCCAGCGTTCCCGCGGCATGCGGCCGGACAATCTGGGAGGTCCGCTAGCCGAGCTCTAGGTGGACAAAGGTCAGTCTGACAAGCTGGGATACGCGTGCGTTACAGAGGAATCTACCTGAACAGAAGGAAGCTGGGCTACAGTGGGCTATATGGACAGGCTGGTCACGGGGCTACAGTGGACTATATGAACTGGCTGATCACAGGGCTACACGTCCACAAAGAACGCTAAACAAGATACTGGAGGGGGAATAACATAGGATAAGAATATAAGTACAGAATCATGCAAACAAACGCAAAATAAATACAAATATCAAACAGAAAAGGTAAAAGAAAATTAAAATACATAATTATGTAACAAAAAAAAAAGCGAAGAAATCTACAAATATTGTTAAACTTTTTGAAAAATCAAAAAAATCGATTGGTTAAAAGAAACAAAATGATTGTAAAACTTACTTATGACGGGCTGGTGAAAAGGATATGAATAAAACAAAAGATAGAAGACAGGGACGAAGTTACATGTTTCCTACACAGTCGTACTACAGCAGTGCTTCCTACTCTGTCGCACTACAGCAGTGCTTCCTAGTCTGTCGTGCTACAGCAGTGCTTCCTACTCTGTCGCACTACAGCAGTGCTTCCTACTCTGTCGTACTACAGCAGTGCTTCCTACTCTGTCGTACTACAGCAGTGCTTCCTACTCTGTCGCACTACAGCAGTGCTTCCTACTCTGTCGTACTACAGCAGTGCTTCCTACTCTGTCGTACTACAGCAGTGCTTCCTACTCTGACGTGTTACAGCAGTGCTTTCTACTCTGTCGTACTACAGCAGTGCTTCCTACTCTGTCGCACTACAGCAGTGCTTCCTACTCTGTCGTACTACAGCAGTGCTTCCTACTCTGTCGTACTACAGCAGTGCTTCCTACTCTGTCGCACTACAGCAGTGCTTCCTAGTCTGTCGTGCTACAGCAGTGCTTCCTACTCTGACGTGTTACAGCAGTGCTTTCTACTCTGTCGTGCTAGAGCAGTGCTTCCTACTCTGTCGCACTACAGCAGTGCTTCCTAGTCTGTCGTGCTACAGCAGTGCTTCCTACTCTGTCGCACTACAGCAGTGTTTCCTAATCTGTCGTGCTACAGCAGTGCTTCCTACTCTGTCGCACTACAGCAGTGCTTCCTAGTCTGTCGTGCTACAGCAGTGCTTCCTACTCTGTCGCACTACAGCAGTGCTTCCTAGTCTGTCGTGCTACAGCAGTGCTTCCTACTCTGTCGCACTACAGCAGTGCTTCCTACTCTGTCGTGCTACAGCAGTGCTTCCTACTCTGTCGCACTACAGCAGTGCTTCCTAGTCTGTCGTGCTACAGCAGTGCTTCCTACTCTGTCGCACTACAGCAGTGTTTTTTAATCTGTCGTGCTACAGCATTGCTTACTGCACAGTCGCACTTCAGCAGTGCTTTCTACTCTATCGTGCTATAGCAGTGCTTCCTACTCTGTCGTGCTATAGCAGTGCTTTCTACTCTGTCGCACTTCAGCAGTGCTTTCTACTCTGTCGTGCTACAGCAGTGTTTCCTACTCTGTCGCACTACAGCAGTGCTTCCTACTCTGTCGCACTACAGCAGTGCTTCCTAGTCTGTCGTGCTACAGCAGTGCTTCCTACTCTGTCGCACTACAGCAGTGTTTTTTAATCTGTCGTGCTACAGCATTGCTTACTGCACAGTCGCACTTCAGCAGTGCTTTCTACTCTATCGTGCTATAGCAGTGCTTCCTACTCTGTCGCACTTCAGCAGTGCTTTCTACTCTGTCGTGCTATAGCAGTGCTTTCTACTCTGTCGCACTTCAGCAGTGCTTTCTACTCTGTCGCACTTCAGCAGTGCTTTCTACTCTGTCGCACTTCAGCAGTGCTTTCTACTCTGTCGTGCTATAGCAGTGCTTTCTACTCTGTCGCACTTCAGCAGTGCTTTCTACTCTGTCGTGCTATAGCAGTGCTTTCTACTCTGTCGCACTTCAGCAGTGCTTTCTACTCTGTCGTGCTATAGCAGTGCTTTCTACTCTGTCGTGCTATAGCAGTGCTTTCTACTTTGTCGTGCTACAGCAGTGCTTCCTACTCTGTCGTGCTACAGCAGTGCTTTCTACTCTGCGGTGTTACAGCAGTGCTTTCTACTCTGTCGTGCTACAGCAGTGCGTTCTACTCTGTCGTACTACAGCAGTGCTTTCTACATCAGGGCATGGAAGCCCTGCTAGTGCGGTAGAAACTATCCAAGGCTGCTAGTGGCAGGCAATAATCAGGAACCAGAATGCAATGAGGTAGACACAGAGGTTCATTTCAGTAATATTATGTAGCACAGAAAACAAAGAAGTATAATGTGATGGCCGAAGAGGCAATAGGATGATACATAATATATAATTCACTTATGAACACCAAACATTCTACTTGTCTTCAGTTTCTTTTCTTAAGAGGCATAATGGGTACAAGAAAGTCTTCAAGTCATTTAATATTTTTTTTAAATATTCCGTTTACCTAATGAGTATGTAAAGATAATAGCCACAGACATAGAAGGTAATTAAGTAAACCATATTACAGGTACATTTTGGATAGAAAAACTAACTTTATTTACATAGCCTGAGCAGTTTAGCCTTCATCATCTACAGTCAAAAAAGTCAAAGGGCGATACGGGGTGGTGACACGAGAAATTCTGCTTTGTTTTCCAGAGTGGAGCAGAAAGGGGTTCGGCACTCTTTATGTCAAGCTTAAAGTGACGCTGAGCTGGGATAATTTCCTCCGCTAAATTACCAAACTATTCGTAATTTATACCATTTTCCAATACACTGTGTTTCAATCACTCAACATCGTGGCCGATCATTATTGAACCTTGCTTCCTCCCTGATATGGAGAAAACTACAGGGACAAACAGCGCTTTCAAATTCAACTGAATAAATTGTTTCAGCTTCCTTCCTCAACCTGTTTCTCGTAGGTGTAAAATGTAATCAGATGATTGCTGACTGCATCAGATCAACATTTAAACTTCAAGATTTGAACTTTGCCCTCTTTCAATGTAACACGTGACGCCCTTGGCTCGAGCAGACGAGAAAGAACAGACGATACATCGCCGTGGGTGGAGCATCCGAGTCTCTGATAGAGAGCCGAAGTTTGGGAAGGGGGGGGGGGGGAGAGAGGGTTGGTGTTGGTCAGAGAGGCTAGTCTATAACTACTCTGTAAACTCTCTGGTCGTTTGGTCGTGTAGCCCTCTTGGAGCAATTAGACTAGCTCCGGCTAGCAGAGTGCCTCGAGGGGGAAGAGGGGGAGGAGAAGAGAGGGGGTTACAGTCAGGGGAAACCTTAGAACAAAGCTCATTACCTCGGTGAGCTTTTTGAAGTTGAAAGAGGCTTTTTCTCCGCACCTGAGTCTTTATCAGTCTTGAGGAATGTGTGTGTGTGTGTGTGGTTATGGATGAGTGTCACTAGTCAGAAGTTCACGATATTACTCGGTGGAACTACATTCTTTGCCCACAATCAAGAATTTTATGTGTATACATGTAGAATGTATCTGCACAATATTTGCGAATCTTGATACGAAACGTGAAGTTCCATTGTGTGGATCTTATGTAGTTTGGAATGACAAATTGTGGGAGGAGACAATCGAACAAAGAAATGATATTTATTGATAGAAATAGTGGGAAGGATATGCCAAAATGTTGATGATTGCCTCAAAAGAAACTGTTTTTACCGAGACTGAAGGAATAGTAGATAAAAACGTTGGTTCTGTGGCCACACACGGCGAGCTGCAGCCCTGCAAGCCTGGCCCAACAAGCGATGCTACCATTACATGGAATCTAGCATATCTCAAATCAAAAGAAATTTGTGGAAATAAAGAATTTCTATATGTTTATTTGTATTCAAATCTCGAAATCAAAATGCTAATCTTCATAGACCACCAGAAACGAGCGGTCTTTAAAAAGAGAAATTTCGCAGCTCCCCCCACTCTCTAAAGCAATGAGGGTCAAATAGATGTGGACCAAGTATATCTGGTTGTTTGTAGCCCAGAAAAACTTGTCATGTTGCAGAGCCTTCATTTCATGACAACTTAATCAGGCGGAGACTGGCACAGGATTCGACAGGAATAATTTGGTTGAAAATTTTGATGTATAAATCTAATTCTGGATTATAAATCTCATACTCGCTTATCAGTCTTCTCTTTGTTTATAAATATACTGTTTGTTTGTTTGTTAATGAAAAACTGTTTATCAATCTAATGCTAGGTTTAAATCTAATAATTGTTTATAGATCTAACTATTGTTAATGAATCTAATGCTGTTGATCGCTTATCAGTCTTCTCTTTGTTTATAAATATACTGTTTGTTTGTTAATGAAAAACTGTTTATCAATCTAATGCTGGGTTTAAATCTAATAATTGTTTATAGATCTAACTATTGTTAATGAATCTAATGCTGGTTCATAAATCTAAACTTAATCTAATGCTGTTTCATAAACCTAATGCTTAATCTAATGATCATTTTTTAAAGTAATGCTTATCTAATGATCGTTTATAAATCTAATGCTTAATCTAATGATCATTTTTAAATATAATGCTTAATATAATGATCATTTTTAAATCTAATGCTTAATCTAATGATCATTTTTAAACCTAATGCTTAATCTAATGATCTTTTTTAAATGTAATGCTTAATCTAATGATCGTTTATAAATCTAATGCTTAATCTAATGATCGTTTTTAAATCTAATGCTGGTTCACAGGTCGACTGTGGGAGCTCGGATTCTCCAAGCTATGTTTGGGGCTTATATGTATTTTGTTCACAAAACAAATTTAAACATTTTAATTTGAAACTATGTGTCCAATTACATTTCATGAAAAGTTTATTTTGGATCCCCTGGTCAAAATCTGAGAACAGAGAAACTAGTTTTATTTTTTTATGAAATGATTATACCATAATATGTTATTACCCAATTCTAGGAGGGATAAGTAGAAAAAAAATATATATATAAAAATTCGTTACTCAAAGCTGCTCTCCAGCATTTAAAATATAAGAATTTTTTTTCTTTTTTTCTCTAAAACGATTGGTGACGGAAGTTTGTCCCCAAAATCTTTATCAGGTCTAACAACGTACCTCACCTCTTAATGGTGTCCAGATTATCTAGACTTCTGCTGAAACATGCGCAACGCTAAACATTAAACTAGAGTGTCACTCTTTCAAAAATGGAATTATTTGAAGAGCAATTTCTTCTTCTTCCAAGTCTTAAGCCAAAAGTGTGGAGCGAATATTCTTGAAAACTGACAGAGCTGTGTCCAGGAGAGCTTCAACCATCCCGCAGTGAAGGTTGGTATTATTTAGTTCTACAACAATTCATTAAAACTTTTGGTGTGCTTTGTACGAAATGGCTTGTATCGTTTTTTTTCCCAATTGAAACAATTTGAATAACAAATATGATGATAATTTTCTATAATTATAATTAATTATAGAATTATAATGATTTTCTGCTCTGGGTACCGACCAAGTCACAAGCATATTAAAAAAAAAAACGGTGAAGAATTTAAGTTTTAGTGCGAGAAGTGGGTCGCTTCAGCTACCGCAACTTCAACCTCTAACCTCTGACTGTTTGGTAAGGCATGCCACATAAATACATTACAATAGACAATAATATTGTATTTTATAATATACAATACTATGGAGAAGGCGCTAAACTTGTAGAAATACACGACACAACTGCTCTGATGAAGGGGAAAAACAAGGGAAGAGGTTAATGCGGCCTTACCAAAATATCAACACGTAATAACACAATAACTTTGTTGCCCCTAAGTCAAACACAAAAAATAAACACAAGAGTAAAATGGTCAACATGAAAATAAATCACCGAAAGAACATGCATGCAAAAAAAAAAAAAAAAACACAATGAAGCACAAAAAAAAAAATAATGAGATATAATATGAACATGCAAAAGGATCGAAAAGATAGAACACTCTACAATTTGGTAGTGTCAGTCGTGGCGGTATGGAGGGGTTGTTGTTGTTGTTGTTGTTGTTGTTTGGCCGATGCCAGCTAAGTATTTTCAGGGCAGCGACAGATCTAACTGTTTTCCTGCTCCAGGAGCCACACGGAGCCAGCAGTGAGTTCGTGACCAGTGACGGGCATCAGGGAGAGACAGACAGACACTCTAACAGTTCGGGGACAGTCACAGGCTCTTAGTGACAACCTTACAACATGGAAAGCTGCATGCGCCATGCAACATGACAGGACTTCCTCCTCGTGGATTTTAAAACACATCAAGGTTTTCTATTATGCAAACCACAAAGATGGCGTTCTATAAACTAAGCGAGCATATTCTATTTACATCATTTGATTTTCCAACCAATTTGAAATCAGTTTAATCTATTGGGATGTAGAGCGTAACCTAAAGTAAGATGTTCTAAAGCTGTTTTCAAACATAAAGAAATTTATTTCGATTTGATTAATATTATCCAATTGGAATTTGTGCGTGCATTTCAACATAATATTAAACTGACATACATTGCAATACTATAAGCCTTTATCTATAAAAGAAAGCGTATCTTTATCTCACATAAAAAAGGGATTGAGAGAGAGAAAGAGAAAGAGGAGAGAGAGAGAAATATAAACTTACCAGGTAATTTTATTTTATTTCCAGATCAAAAATGTACAGTAACTCATCCATGAGGTTCACACAAGTCACCGAACTTTCACCGAATTCCTCACAATGATTATAGAGTTAGGAGAGAATTAAACACAGAATTCCTTGACAACCTAATTTGTAAATATAATATCTGTAGACTCGATACAGCTGATTTGTATTCTCTGAACTAAAGTCATTCTTTTAACAGCAGTCAAACCCCATAGTTTTTGTTAAAAATGAGCACATCGTTAAACTTGTTATCTGAAAACTTTTCGCACGTAACGCTCACCAATTGTGTGATACTAAATGTCAGCGGGTGACGCTCTGATCTGACGTTGTTATATAATTGTGGGTGAGAAACACAGCCCTGTCTTTCATCACACTGCAAGTGACATTTACCGTGATAGTCGATTCAAAGCAAACACAAAAGATAAGCGAAGTGTGAATGACATGAAGCGCTCTCTCTTCCTTCGCACAAGTCGAGGAACAAGGGTA
This sequence comes from Elysia crispata, assembly GCA_033675545.1. Taxonomy (NCBI): domain Eukaryota; kingdom Metazoa; phylum Mollusca; class Gastropoda; family Plakobranchidae; genus Elysia; species Elysia crispata. Next base: position 414,830 of record JAWDGP010007144.1, on the reverse strand, counting down.
CGTCTGTCACTCCTGCAACGTGCCGCGCTAGTTTCCGTGAGGTCTGTCCCCTCTCAGGGAAGATTCTAGTGGGAGGACCGGCGCGCCACAGGGAGGGAGATGGAGGTTCTAGGTCTGGAGCTCTGGTGCGCGGGAGGAAGGGAACCAGGGGCTACGGGCGGCACCGGCCTGATGAGGAGTGGCAGTGGGGGGAGCCAGGAGAGAGAGAGAGAGAGAAAGAGAGAGAGAGAGAGAGAGAGAGAGAGAGAGAGAGAGAGAGAGAGAGGGAGAGATGAGAAGGGGGACAGGACGTGACCAGTAGGCAGGCCACAGGACGCGAGGTGAAGACTATGGACGAGGGGAGCTCACTCGGAAAGATTGGAGTTCCGCGTTACAGCGAGCCGTGGGCCCCCCATCAACCGTGATGGTCCTCAGACTGTCAGGGAGGGGTACTTATCTCTCACCTCACTTCCCTCCACTCCATGCCTCTGGACCTCTTCTCTCTGCCTCAGGCCTCTCATCCCCTCCGCTGTTGTCGAACTCTCCACCTCTCAAGGGGATTCCACGCGCCGCAGAAGATATCTATGTGAAACGGTGGAAACGCTTGGAAAGGTCCCTGTGCTATGGTCCGGGTTATGGTTCTCACCATTGTTGCTCAAGGTCCTAATTACAGTGTCATCGAAGTAGCAAAGTCGAAGCAGAATGAAAACACCACAGAGTGGAATGAAATTAACACCACAGAGTGGAATGAAATAAATACACAACAGATTGAAATAAAATAAAATACACAACAGAGTGAAATGAAATAAATACACAACAGAGTGAAATGAAATAAATATACAACAGAGTGGAATGAAATAAATACACAACAGAGTGAAATGAAATAAATACACAACAGAGTGGAATGAAATTAACACCACAGAGTAGAATGAAATTAACACCACAGAGTGGAATGAAATTAACACAACAGAGTGGAATGAAATAAATACACAACAGAGTGAAATGAAATAAATACACCACAGAGTGAAATGAAATAAATACACAACAGAGTGAAATGAAATAAATACACAACAGAGTGAAATGAAATAAATACACAACAGAGTGAAATGAAATAAATACACAACAGAGTGGAATGAAATAAATACACAACAGAGTGGAATGAAATAAATACACAACAGAGTGAAATGAAATAAATACACAACAGAGTGGAATGAAATAAATACACAACAGAGTGAAATGAAATAAATACACAACAGAGTGAAATGAAATAAATACACAACAGAGTGGAATGAAATAAATACACAACAGAGTGGAATGAAATAAATACACAACAGAGTGAAATGAAATAAATACACAACAGAGTGAAATGAAATAAATACACAACAGAGTGGAATGAAATAAATACACAACAGAGTGAAATGAAATAAATACACAACAGAGTGAAATGAAATAAATACACAACAGAGTGGAATGAAATAAATACACAACAGAGTGGAATGAAATAAATACACAACAGAGTGAAATGAAATAAATACACAACAGAGTGGAATGAAATAAATACACAACAGAGTGGAATGAAATAAATACACAACAGAGTGGAATGAAATAAATACACAACAGAGTGAAATGAAATAAATACACAACAGAGTGAAATGAAATAAATACACAACAGAGTGGAATGAAATAAATACACAACAGAGTGGAATGAAATAAATACACAACAGAGTGAAATGAAATAAATACACAACAGAGTGGAATGAAATAAATACACAACAGAGTGGAATGAAATTAACACACAACAGAGTGGAATGAAATAAATACACAACAGAGTGAAATGAAATAAATACACAACAGAGTGGAATGAAATAAATACACAACAGAGTGAAATGAAATAAATACACAACAGAGTGGAATGAAATTAACACACAACAGAGTGAAATGAAATAAATACACAACAGAGTGAAATGAAATAAATACACAACAGAGTGAAATGAAATAAATACACAACAGAGTGAAATGAAATAAATACACAACAGAGTGAAATGAAATAAATACACAACAGAGTGGAATGAAATTAACACACAACAGAGTGGAATGAAATAAATACACAACAGAATGAAATGAAATAAATACATAACAGAGTGGAATGAAATAAATACACAACAGATTGGAGTGAAACAAATACATAGCAGAGTGGAATGAAATAAATACACCACAGAGTGGAATGAAATAAATACACCACAGAGTGGAATGAAATAAATACACCACAGAGTGGAATGAAATAAATACAAAACAGAGTGGAATGAAATAAATACAAAACAGAGTGGAATTAAATAAAAACACAACAGAGTGGGGAGAGTGGAAACAGAATACACCTCAGAATGAAAACAGGGTAAATACACCACAGACAGAAAACAGAATAAATACATCAAGTAGTGTTGGCAGAATAAAAACACCTCAGAGTGGAATGGAACAAATGCGGAGTGTAACCAGAAAAAATACACTAAAGTCATGGTGTAAACATAATAAAGTGTCGACAAAATAAATAGAGCACAGAGAGGAATAAATACAACACAAAATGGCAACAAAATAAATAAACCACAGAGAGGAAACAGAATTAACACACCACAGGGAGGAAACAGAATAAATACAACATAGGAAGGAAACGGAATAAATGCCCCATAGGGATAAATGGGACAAATACACCATAGGTAGGAAAGAGAATAAATGCACCATAGGGAGGAAACTGGATAAATACAGAAGTGTTGTTGTAGGTACAGTGAGAGTTTTATTAAGATATTAGGAGTGGTAGTAGTAGTAGTAGTAGCAGTAGTAGTAGTAGTAGTAGTAGTAGTAGTAGTAGTAGTAGTAGTAGTAGTAGTAGTAGTAGTAGTAGTAGCAGTAGTAATAGCAGTAGAAGCAGTAGTAGTAGTAGTAGTAGTAGTAGTAGTAGTAGTAGTAGTAGTAGTAGTAGTAGTAGTAGTAGTAGTAGTAGTAGTAGTAGTAGTAGTAGTAGTAGTAGTAGTAGTAGTAGTAGTAGTAGCTGTTGTTGTTGTTGTTATTATTGTACTAGAAAATGTAGTAGTTAAAAAGGAAGAGGTAAGCAGCGACACATCAATAGGTGTAGTAAATAGAAGATGAGAAGGAGGAGAAATTAAAGCAATTGATATTAATACAGTTTTGATTTTTCGTTAAATTTAAAAAGTGAGACAATAATTCAGTCCCGAGTGTAATTGAGCATCATCTGAAGTGAATTTAATAGACATTGAAGGGTGTGGATTAGTACAGTTCAAAGACTTACTGTCCAGAGTAGTTAGATCTCTTCAAAAAAATTTTATACGTCATGTGTCAGTGAATTGAACTACTATAGTTAGCCACTCTGTGTGAACATTGCCTTGGATTAGTCATTGATAGGATCATAGAATCGACAAATCCTTGCTTCTCAAACTATTCTAGGCGAGAACACAATGTGTGACGGATACTTTTATTCGCCAAGAAGTCAATTTCGTGGAATATGTGGGACAAAACAATCCTACTGTTCTACAAATGAAACAATTGTGATGGAGTGCACTCTGTAAGTTTTTTCGGTACAATGTAATCGTATTTTGTCCTAGATAAAGATTCCTGCGCTAAGGGTAGGCGGTAGAATATTTTAAAAACAATTTGACCAGTCTAGCACATGGTAATTTTTAACAATTTTTTTATTTTATTTTGTTGCAATCGAGGTTATTAATCATCTTTAACCTTCGTTTGGCATTACCATGCACAGCACTGAAAACCTTTGAGCACGTTTACAAATCAGTAACGAACACATAATTAGCCCCATAGGAGCTGCTATCACATCCCATACCCATGTAATAGAGAATCACTTAAACAAACTATGCAACATTTGAAGGTAATAGAGTACACTAAGTATAAAAAAGAATAAAAAAATGTACCAAGAAAATGAAGACATGCAAGTAAACAATGGGTCGTTCCCCAGTTTTGGCAATGACGATTTATATTCAAAGAATTTGTGACTTCAAAACTGACCATGTTTTGTATTGTCCGTTGTTATGTCATGGGCTAGGGTTCCCTGACAGCGTGACGCTTTGTCCTTCTCTAATTCCCTACTGACCTCTCCAAGACCACTCACGAAAAACGTTTCTGACGAGAAAGCAGTTCTCTAAATAACGATATTTTTCAGACTGTCAAGCGAAGAACTTATTGTGGTTAATCATAGCTAATCAGTTTTAAAGGGTCAATCAGTGTTTTTTATGAGAATCTTGTCTGAATAGGTGGAGAAAAGAAACTGATGAAATATCTTGCTTTCATCTCTGGAGGCTCACCTCTATTCCAACCTGAGGTCACAACAAAGTTTAATTCATTATCAGATTGCCAACTTTGTTAGATTTATTTCTGGAAGTAAATACAAAATTTACGTGAATTTTAGACCTTAGCTGTTTGAATCAAGGCAGTATAAAAGAACAAATCAGGTTTTACGCCTTTATTAATACCAGCCGAAAAATAGGTCTCCGACCACCAAGGGTTGATGCTTTGGCGTGGGCTAGGATACATCGTAAAGTCCCTATACATTTATTCTTGGTATGTTTGTGAAAAGGTCTGAAACAGGCAATACTCCAGCGATTTCTGTCTTTTTATCCAGTTTGTTTTGGTTATGAATTTCCATGAGCTATATCAAAACAAAATCTAGACAAATCTTATCTTTCTGTACAGTTTGTTTTGGTTATGAATATCCATGAGGTATATCAAACAAAAACTAGACATATCTAAGAAAAATTAGACAAATCTAACAAAAACTAGACAAATCTAACAAAACCGACGCTCGTGAAACCTTTCCGCCAATGACAAACGAAGCAGCATCACTTGAAACTGAATTTTCAAAACGTGTCTTTGTGTCCTTGAGATTGCAAAGAAATAACAATTTTTCTCGAACCGATTTTTTTCCCTCTCTCTCTCTCTCTCTCTCTCTCTCTCTCTCTCTCTCTCTCTCTCTCTCTCTCTCTCTCTCTCTCTCTCTCTCTCTCTCTCTCTCTTTCTCTCTCTATCTCTCACGGCCTCTCTATCCTTGTTAAATTTTCTTTGCGGTTTGTATCATCGTCTCCTTTTCTTCCTTTCCTTTACTTTCTTTATGTATCTCTCCGTCTCTCTGACTGTATTTTTTAGTTCCATCTTTCTATCTTTCTGTTCTTCTCCTTACTATCCGTATTTGTGTCAGCGTCTGTCTCTTCATGCGCTCTCTCTCTCTCTCTCTCTCTCTCTCTCTCTCTCTCTCTCTCTCTCTCTCTCTCTCTCTCTCTCTTCTTTTTGACTCTTTCACGCTCTCACTATCTTGCTGTCTTTTTATAATATTATGCTATCTTTTGTTTTTAACAATAATATATTTGTAGCCGTCTTTCACACTCGTTTCCACCACTTCCTCTCTGCACCTGTATTTTATAATAGCTCGTGGGCCTTCCTGCACGTTACCGTAACAAAAGGATGACAAGCATATAGACCTCATCAAATTGTGATTTCATTCATCGAATACTGTGTTAATCAGATCAATTCCTACCTAAACTGGTCTTCCTTTGTTCACCAGGAAATGAGGCTCAGCTGTCTGCCTGATTGAGTTGAGGGCTTGGCCACGGAGAGGCGGGCCGCAGGATAATGAAACGATTCGGTAATTGCTGCCCGATCTACTCTATCTACTCAATCTCAGCTGAGAGGAAAATGGAAGAACCAATGGGAGCACGAAAACTGATCATTCCGGAGCTTTCCACGGGTTTACAGACCAGCAATTACTCAATAGGGAAAAAATAAACGAGATGTACACAGGAGTAGTTCTGATGTACTGTGGGACACTTGAAACAGAAAGAATAAATTAGACATGTAGAGAAAGAAATAGAGGGAAAGGAGAGCTGCGGTAAGGGCAGAGGTTAAAGAGATAAAGTCTAAACGGCATTGAATATTATTAAGATAGAAAGAAAGAAAGAAAAAGATAAAGAGGACGAGAAGGAAAAAAAGAGAGAGAGAGAGAGAGAGAGAGAGAGAGAAGAGGAGGTGGAGGAGGAGGAGGAGGAGAGAGAGAGAGAGAGAGAGAGAGAGAGAGAGAGAGAGAGAGAGAGAGAGAGGATTCTGGTAAGATACAGAAAGTAACCCATCCAGGACCAGAGGTCAATGTTCAGGCCAGCAAAGCGACCAATGGTCGAACCTGCAGGCTGGCGGTAGTGGTTCTTGACAAGATTGTTGCCACACAGCTTGTCCTCGTCGTGGAGGTAACAGGGAAACATCGGTAAGACACACACTGACAGTATGTTGATCTCAGCCAGTCCGAGCCAATGGGATGCCGTCAGCTGAGACTGTTGGGACCATCTGAGCAGCAGGTAGTACACAGCACTGCTGTCACTGCTAGGTCTCCAGTCCGAGCCCGAGTGGCCGTCAGCTGAGACTGTTGGGATTATCTGAGCTGCAGGTAGTACACAGCACTGTTGGCACTGCTAGATCTCCAGTCCAAGCCCGAGTGGACGGCAGCTGAGACTGTTGGGACCATCTGAGCAGCAGGTAGTACACAGCACTGCTGGCACTGCTAGATCTCCAGTCCGAGCCCGAGTGGACGGCAGCTGAGACTGTTGGGACCATCTGAGCAGCAGGTAGTACACAGCACTGCTGTCACTGCTAGATCTCCAGCCCGAGCCCGAGTGGACGGCAGCTGAGACTGTTGGGACCATCTGAGCAGCAGGTAGTACACAGCACTGCTGGCACTGCTAGATCTCCAGTCCGAGCGCGAGTGGACGGCAGCTGAGACTGTTGGGACCATCTGAGCAGCAGGTAGTACACAGCACTGCTGGCACTGCTAGATCTCCAGTTCGAGCCCGAGTGGACGGCAGCTGAGACTGTTGGGACCATCTGAGCAGCAGGTAGTACACAGCAATGCTGTCACTGCTAGATCTCCAGTCCGAGCCCGAGTGGACGGCAGCTGAGACTGTTGGGACCATCTGAGCAGCAGGTAGTACACAGCACTGCTGGCACTGCTAGATCTCCAGTCCGAGCCCGAGTGGACGGCAGCTGAGACTGTTGGGACCATCTGAGCAGCAGGTAGTACACAGCACTGCTGGCACTGCTAGATCTAGCTAACAAGCGTTGTCCACTGTTTGTCCTACAACGTCTTGCAGATGTGAAGCCAACCTCCGTAGCTTTATTTGTTCGACTGTCTGTCTATGTTTCTCTTTACTGCCTCTCTTTGTCGGTATTATTCAATAAGTGCCATTATCTCCATATGTCTCTTTGGTGAGATGATTTCCATCTGTCTGTATATATATATTTCTCTCTCTCCCTCCCTCCCTCTCTGCCTTTCCGAATCTGTTTCTATCTCAGTTTTTTTTTATCTCATTTTATTCCTTTCTTATTTCTCTCTATCTTTGGCTTCCCTCTCCTGAATTGCGTCTCTTAAATCAAATTCCACTAGAAATCGTCTCAGAAGTTGGAGACTTCCTGAAATACAGGCCAACTCACCGAAGTGAACAAACTGTAGCAGGAAGTGAAAATGTGAGCTATATCATTTAAGTATTTTGGAAGAGTAAAGACAGTTTGGTATTTTTGTTCTGTAGGCCTGTAGGCTGAATTAAAAGTGCGTTCTCAGTACAATTCAGTCTTGAGTATGCCCAAAAGTTAAAAGAAAAAATCACTCTAACTCAAACATGCAAAAGTTTGTTCACTTCGGTGACTTGGCCTGTGTTTTAAGAAGCCTCTCAGAAGCGATTCCCAAGCACTATACAAACTCTAGCCGCGACGTTTGCCCGAGCCTGTAGATGGCTCTGAGCGACCAAATCACTCGGACATTCAGCCAGGTTTTTCTAGGGTTTGAACAAAACCAATAAGCGATTATCAGACAAGGAACTGCGGGAGCTACAATCAAGCGTGCTATGATGCTACACAAGAAAAAAAATTAAAAGAAACGAGAATTATTAACCGATTATAAAAGGTGACAACCAAATAAAAGTCCTGAGATAAGAATATAGCACTGACAAGTGAAGAAAACTACACTTCCCTAAGGTGTTTTTTTTTTTAATCACATTTCAAATGTCAACCAAAAATATGTTCCCTAAAAAGGTTTTCCGGTACATTAAGTTAAAGAACTAAAACAGGAAGTTCATTTACTAGAAGAAAAAAAAGCCTGTGCGAATTATGCTAAAGTAGAAATGTGGTTATTTTTTAGGAGGGAGTAGAGAACACTTTTCTTCCGTCTGTTTCTGTCTGTCCCTCGGACTCCTGCTTTTATTGATAGTTCTGGGCCGCCGCAGCCAACCGCCACGTTCAGTTTCCCTTAATGAGCTTTTGATTAATGTTCGGAACTCATTCACCGTTTCTGGTTGGGGAATCTCCATCTTTTTATGATTAGGGATAATATTGGGAGCTTCATAGACAGAAAAATATAGAGTTCCCCTGATGAAAAGCAGTGGATGATTATCAAAGAAATAAACCAGTGTTTCATTACTGGAGAATAGTAACGTACAGTTGGTAATGTGCGGGCTCTGAGAAAATAACTAGTTTCTATTTTAAAAGTAATCTGCCTTACCGTTCTTACTTCTTTCTCTTTCAATCTCTCTATCTCTCTTTGTCTCTCCCTATCAACTCCTTTCTCTTGAAGTCCTTGAAATATCTCTCTTTTCTTCTCTCTCTCTATCTCTCTCTGTCTCTCTCTTATCCCCACGACTCGTTTCTCTTGAAGCTCTTGCAATATCTCTCTTTTCTTCTCTCTCTCTATCTCTCTCTGTCTCTCTTATACCCGCACTGCCCGTTCCTCTTGAACCCATTGCAATATCTCTCTTTTCCCCCCTCTCTCTCTCTATCTCTCTCTCTCTGTTTCTCTTATACCCGCACTGTCTATACCTTCCTCTTGAAGCCGTTGCATTATCTCTCCTTTCCTCTCTCTCTCCCCCTCTCTTTATCTCTCTCTGTCCTTCTCTTATCCCCACTACTCCTTTCTCTTTAAGCAATTGCAATATCTCTCTTTTCCTCTCTTTCTCTCTCTATCTTTGCCTCTCTCTCTTACCCACGCTATGCCTTTCTTTTGAAGACCTTGCAACATTTCTCTTTTCCTCTCTCTCTCTATGTCTATATGTCTCTCTCTTACCCGCACTGCTCCTTTCTCTTGAGGCCCTTGCTATATCTTTCTTTTCCTCTCTCTCTTCCTCTCTCTCTATCTCTCTCTGTCTCTCTCTTACCCCCACTAATTCTTTCTCTTGAAACCATTGCAATACTTCTCTTTTCCATTTTTTTTGTCTATCTCTCTGTCTCTCTCTGAACCCCCCTATTCTTTTCTCTTGAAGCCTTTGCAATATCTCTCTTTTCCTCTCTTTCTCTCTATATCTCTCTGTCTCTCTCTTACCCCCACTATTCCTTTCTTTTGAAGCCCTTGCAATGTCTCTCTCTTCCTCTCTCTCTAAGTCTCTATGTCTCTTTCTTACCTGCACTACTACCTTCTCTTGAAGCCCTTGCAATGTCTCTCTTTTCCTGTCTCTCTCTCTCTCTCTCTCTCTCTCTCTCTCTCTCTCTCTCTCTCTCTCTCTCTTTCTCTGTCTGTCCCTTACCCTCGCTACTCCTTTTTCTTGAAGCAATTGCAATATCTCTCTGTTCCTCTCTTTCTCTTTCTCTATCTCTGTCTCTCTCTTACCTCCAAGACATCTTCCTAATGAAGCCCTTCAATATCTCTCTTTGTCTCTTTCTCTCTCTATCTCTCTGTCTCCCTCTTAACCCCCTAATCCTTTCCCTTGAATCCCTTGCAATATCTCCCTCTCTTTTCCTTTCTTTTTTTCTATCTTTCTTTGTCTCTCTTTTACCCCAACTACTCCTTTCTCTTGAAGCCCTTGGAAACTCCCTCTCTCTCTGTCTACCTGTCTCTTTTACCCCTGTACTTTCTCTTTATCTCTCTCTTTAACCCTATTCCTCTCTCTTTTTCTCTTCATCATTCTTTCTTTCTCCTCTGATCATTCCCCAACCCCCCTCCCCCTCTTTTCCTCCAGCTCCACTACTTAGTCCTCTCAACTGTTAATCTGTATCTCAATTTCTCTCTCAATCTCACTCCCTCAATCTGTTCTGCTCATATTACTTCTTTTATTTCTTTGTTTAAATAGCTCTCCATCATTTTTCCTCTCATGATTATTAAACTGTTTTTATTTTCTTTGCCTTTTGATGCTCAACCATTATTTGTCTTCTTCCTCTCACTCTCTTCCATCACGACAGTTTTCATTTCTTTTTCACTTGTAAATTTATGCTTTCATGTTCTAAAGCTCTGCTTTTACCATTTTCCTTTTTCTCTTTCTAGTCCTCGACTTTCATTGAATGAAATCATGTTTGTTGTTGTAATGGTTGTTGATATTGTTGTTGTTGCTGTTGTTGTTGTTGTTGTTGTTGTTGTTGTTGTTGTTGTTGTTGTTGTTGTTGTGTGTTCTCTGTGATTTAAATTTGCTTATTCCATTCTTCTCCATAATGCTCTTCTCATTTCCAATCAATTGTCTGAGGTAAACGTTTTGCTCTCCACCAGTTATCACGGTGAGCAGCTTTCTCCACACGAGGTCTTAATGGCCGAACTCCTCATAGTTTATGAGATAATTAGAGTTGGTGGACGAGACTGTGGCTACTGCAGTCCTGCTAGATTGACCGGTCCCAGCACATATTACACCGCTATTGATCTCAGACACGACGGCCAGTAGGTGGGCAACATTGCCCGACACCCTCTTTCTAAACAGCCAGTGAAACAGGGAGAAGAGGGAGCGAGAGAAAGAGGGAGCGAGAGAGAGAGAGAGAGAGAGAGGGGGGGAGAGAGAGAGAGACAGACAGAGACAGACAGACAGATAGACAGACAGACAGAGAGAGACAGAGAGAAACAGACAGACAGGCAGACAAACAGACAGACAGAGAGTCACAGAGACGGAGACAGAGATATTTTTTTTTTAGGGGGGGGGGGGGGGTAAGGGATTAGATCAGCTAGGGTCTTAAATAAATGCTAGATTTATTTCATCCTCTATTACCATGTGACCGCTACTAAACGTAGGGACTGTAATGTTCACAATTTTCCTCAGATGAATCCGAATTTCATGAGCTGAGCCCTACAGTCTGCACGCGATACAAAGCCCAGCTTTCAAACTCTTTTTTATTTTTTTTTTCCTACTCCAAGTTGTTGCCTGTTATGCTTGAATGGGAACTGTTCATCATCTGTTATCTACTGAGGTAAATGATGGGGCCCTGTAAAACAAAGCCCTTTAGAAATAGTTATTCACCAATTAATATAAAAATAGGAAAGTAAGGAGAAAATTGGTGGAAATAGGCAGACTATTCCGATACATTTAGAACTATCAGGTTATTATCGATCTAATTAAGCTGAAGTGTAATGCGGCATAAAGTATGAACTATTTCACCGCGATCACTAGCAGCAAACCTGTGTTGTGGCAAGTCGTTCTAGGGTCCTTAAGTATTCCTGGAGTCTAGCGTTACAGCTGTGGAGGTTCTGTTGTTAGTAGTTTACCTCAAAAATAATAAAGATTTGTACCGTTACAGCTGTGGAGGTTCTGTTGTTAGTAGTTTACCTCAACAATAACAAAGATTTGTACCGATACAGCTGTGGAGGTTGTGTTGTCAATAGTTTACCTTAACAATAATAAAGATTTGTACCGTTACAGCTGTGGGGGTTCTGTTGTCAATAGTTTACCTCAACAATAATAAAGATTTGTACCGTTACAGCTGTGGAGGTTCTGTTGTCAATAGTTTACCTCAACAATAATAAAGATTTGTACCGTTACAGCTGTGGTGGTTCTGTTGTTAGTAGTTTACCTCAAAAATAATAAAGATTTGTACCGTTGCAGCTGTGGAGGTTCTGTTGTCAATAGTTTACCTCAACAATAATAAAGATTTGTACCGTTACAGCTGTGGAGGCTCTGTTGTTAGTAGTTTACCTCAACAATAAAAAAGATTTGTACCGTTATAGCTGTGGAGATTGTGTCGTCAATAGTTTACCTCAACAATAACAAAGATTTGTACCAATACAGGTGTGGAGGTTCTGTTGTCAATAGTTTACCTCAACAATAAAAAAGATTTATACCTTGAGAGCTGTAGAGGTTCTGTTGTCAATAGTTTACCTCAACAATAAAAAAAGATTTATACCTTGAGAGCTGTAGAGGTTGTGTTGTCAATAGTTTACCTCAATAATAAAAGAAAAGGTTTGTACAGCTAGAGCTATGGAGATTGTGTCGTCAATAGTTTACCTCAATGATAAAAGAAAAGTTTTGTACAGTTAGAGCTATGGAGATTGTGTCGTCAATAGCTTACCTTAACAATAACAAAGATTTGCATCCTGAAAGCTGCTGAGGTCGTGCCGTCCATTTTTTTACCTCAACAATGACAAAGACTTATACTGTAAGAGCTGTGGGGTTTGTGTCGTCAATTGTGTATCTCAATAATATCAAAGATTAGTACGGTAAGAGTTCTGGAGTTTGTGTCGTGAAAAGTTTATCTCAACAATAAAAAAGATTTGTACCGTAAGACCTATTGAGATTGTGTCGTAAATAGTTTACCTAGACAATAACATAGATTAATTACTACGTAAGAGTTGTGGAGGTTGTATCGTCAATAGTTTACCTCAACAATAACAGAGATTTATATGGGGAAGAATTCCTATAGACTGGCTTTAAAGCTGTGAAGGAGGTGTCGTCATTAAGAATATTGCAAGGACTCTTCTCTTGATCACCTAGTGATATACCAGGCAATATAAAACATAGGTTTACCTTAACACCAACAAAGATTTGTTCCTCTGTCTACCTGGTGTCAATCTGTTAACCTAAGTAAACAAAACCCACTGATTTCTGGAGGCACCACCGGCTTATCTCTCCCGAGGACTGACGTCATCTATTAACTACTAGACTTGTTATGGTTACACTAGTCTTGGAAGTGTATAATTCCTATAACTTTAGAATGACACTTTACACTCCGAAACAACTGGTCTTTGAAGTGTATAATTCCTATAATTCTAGAATGACACTTTACACTCCAAAAACAACTAGTCTGTGAAGTGTATAATTCCTATAACTTTAGAATAACACTTTACACTCCAAAAACAACTAGTCTGTGAAGTGTATAATTCCTATAACTTTAGAATAACACTTTACACTCCAAAAACAACTAGTATGTGAAGTGTATAATTCCTATAACTTTATAATAACACTTTACACTCCAAAAACAACTAGTCTGTGAAGTGTATAATTCCTATAACTTTAGAATAACACTTTACACTCCAAAAACAACTAGTCTGTGAAGTGTATAATTCCTATAACTTTATAATAACACTTTACACTCCAAAAACAACTAGTCTGTGAAGTGTATAATTCCTATATTTTTAGAATGACACTTTACACTCCAAAACAACTTGTCTGTGAAGTGTATAATTCCTATATTTTTAGAATGACACTTTACACTCCGAAATAACAAGTCTTTGAAGTGTATAATTCCTACAAATTTAGAACGACACTATACACTCCAAAAACAACGAGGAACAGAAAATTATGCGAACTTAATGTAATATTTTTGTTTCTTTAAATTTCTGGAACATTTACTTTGCAATTAGGAAATAGCTCAGAGGAGTAAGAAAATTTAAACTGCCTCTAGTACTCACACCAGAACAGACAACATCTGACAATGATATTAGAAACCCTTGACCAGAATCAAGTTAGCAATTCTGTATTGTGTTAAACATTAAATACAGTTACCTAGTACATCCAGAATCAGGCATGCTTGTCTTCTGTGGAGAGAGAAAAAGAGAGGAGGGAGAGAGAGACAGAGAAAGAGACAGAGACAGAGAGAGACAGAGACAGACAGAGAGCTAGAAACAGACAGAGACAGAGACAGACATACATAAAGAGACAGACAGACAGACAGATACACACACACAGAGTGATAGAGAGGCAAACAACAGATCAAGACAGAAAAGAAAGATATACAGGTTTAGCAGTGTAGAACTACCGGCCAGCAGACAGATAAGTACGAATAAATAGGAAGGCACACTATAGAGAACGATGGATAAAGAGCTTAACTAAAGCGACAGAAAGGTAAAAAAAACTTTAACTGGTTAAATTTCGTAAGCTTAGCTTAGGCCACGTCATTTCCTTCCTGAGCCAGAACGCGATGCACCGAGAAACAATTCGGCCGGCTGCCGGGAAACTAGCGCCTCGGAAAACTCTCCCAACCAGATTTAAGCGGAAATTGAAATAACAGTGCAAAAGCATCTTGTTTCTTGAACTTCATTTCCACGATTTGTGGCACTGGGTTCGGCTGGGCTTTACACCCAGGTCGACCTGGTCTAAGGTTCTTTATCTCTGGCTCCTTGGCGGGTGTCGCGTCACTTGATGGCGGCGGTTAAGAAGCACAGTGATTCAAGTCCTCGACAATATCATTTGACTGGAATCTCCGGTGTTTTGGTTTTTAACCTGTACCTCTCACGTTGGACATTTCGCTTCATTTAATGTCTATTCATGACGCGTTTTTTCAATATTTTTTGACACTATAGATCTGGAAATTTCAACGAGGAAGCAGCTGAGATAGAACTGGTCTGTGCCACCTACAGCTGCAGCAGCAACAATTTCTCACCGATCTGATCCCTGAGCTTTTGTTCTTTGTACCGCGTGTCCTGCAAATAGTCCGAACATTTTTATCCTTTACCATTTTTTTTAAAGTGTGCCCAGCTGGCATCAAGCTATCCACCAGATCTGAGCCAAATGTGCCCACCTGGCATTAAATTATTCACCAGATCTGAGTCAAGTGTGCCCACCTGGCATCAACTATTCACCAGATCTGAGTCAAGTGTCCCGAGCTGGCATCAACAATTCACCAGATTTGAGTCAAGTGTACCGATCTGGCATGAACTATTCACCAGATTTGAGTCAAGTGTGTCCACCTGACATCAACTATTCACCAGATCTGAGTCAAGTGCACCGACCTGGCATGAATTACTTTCCAGATTTGAGTCAAGTGTGCCCACCTGGCATCAACTATTCACCAGATTTGAGTCAAGTGTACAGACCTGTACTTACGTGGTTTGAGTCATATCTTACCAATAGATTTTATTGTGTTAAAGTGAGAAATGAAACGACTTAAAATCTTCCTCTCAAATATGGAGTCCCTCAAGGCTCAGTTTTAGGTCCCGTTCTCTTTACCATGTATACTAAACCACTGTCTGCCCTTATTAGGAAACATAGCATAAGTTACCACCTTTATGCTGATGACACCCAATTATATGGAGCAAGTGACACTGAAAACATACACCAACTTATACATACAACCACACACTGCATACAAGATATCAGCTCATGCATGAACATCAACAAACTCAAGCTAAACGAAGACAAAACAGACATAATTATTTTTGGGTGCAGCAAATCCATCGATAGCTTGCCCATGATCAAATTTGATCTAAATGGACATGAAATTCTATGCAGTAAGAAAGTGAAAAATCTCGGGGCTATATTAGACCAAGATATGTCAGTGTTTTCTTTTGTTTCAAATCTCTGTAAGAATTTATATTTTCAAGTAAGAAAAATCAGCTCAATAAGAAAGTATATAGACCATAATGTTGCAAAAACACTTGTAGCTACACTAATACTATCAAGAATTGGTTATTGTAATTCTTTGTTAGCAGGCCTGCCAAAACAACAATTGCAACGACTACAAAATCTTCAAAACAATGCTGCTAGATTAATTACCTTAAAGCATAAGAGAGATCATGTTACGCCAATGTTGATAGAGCTGCACTGGTTGAACATAAATGATCGTATCTGCTACAAGATCTGTCTTTTTTGTTTTAAGTGCCTGAACAGCATAGCACCAGAATACCTAACTGGCATGTTAAGATTTTACACACCATCACGGCCATTACGATCTGCTAACGACCGAACAATTCTTGTCAAACCACATAAAAACTATGTTGCCTACGGCGAGCGATCATTTTCTTATGTAGCACCAACCATGTCGAATCGGCTCCCCAGATATATCAGAGAGTCTGATTCCATAGAGACCTTTAAAAGGCAGCTTAAACACCATTTATTCACCACAACGTATTCCCGGCAGTAGATGATGTTTTACTTGTATCATATTCTTAAGCAAATGTATGTTATGCATGTTATTTTTTATATAATATTTATGTTATTCTTTATGCTATGTACGTCATTCTGTATGTTATGTATGTATGTTCAGGCCTTCTAGCCTGCTTCTATCTTATTCTTTTTCTTGTAAAGCGCATAGAGGATTTTAATCATTTGGATACGCGCTATATAAATGCACTTTATTATTATTATTATTATTATTATTATTATTATTATTATTATTATTATTATTATTATTATTATTATTATTATTATTATTATTATTATTATTATTATTATTATTATTATTATTATTATTATTATTATTACTACTACTATTATTATTATTATTGTTATTATTACCTGGCATGAACTGTTCACCAGATCTGAGTCAAGTGTACCGACCTGGCATCAACTATTCACCAGATCTGAGTCAAGTGTGCCCACCTGGCATCAAACTTTTCACCAAATTTGAGCCAAATGTGCCCACCTGGCATTAAACTATTCACCAGATCTGAGCCAAATGTGCCCACCTGGCATTAAATTATTCACCAGATCTGAGTCAAGTGTGCCCACCTGGCATCAACTATTCACCAGATTTGAGTCAAGTGTCCCGAGCTGGCATCAACAATTCACCAGATTTGAGTCAAGTGTACCGTCCTGGCATGAACTATTCACCAGATTTGAGTCAAGTGTGCCCACCTGACATCAACTATTCACCAGATTTGAGTCAAGTGTACCGACCTGGCATCAACAATTCACCAGATCTGAGTCAAGTGTACCGACCTAGCATCAACTAATCACCAAATCTGAGTCAAGTGTACCGACCTGGCATCATTTCTCCACCAGATCTGAGTCAACTGTGTCCACCTGGCATCAACAACTCAACTATGTCCACCTGGCATCAGCAATTCACCAGATCTGAGTCAACTATGTCCACCTGGCATCAGCAATTCACCAGATCTGAGTCAACTATGTCCACCTGGCATCAGCAATTCACCAGATCTGAGTCAAGAGTGCGGACTTGGGATATCCCTACGAGTGTCATGACCATTATTGACAGTCTCTGCCACGTTTGGTGGACGTCCAATTTTTTGGTTACTGGACGCCAGGACATGGGACCCATGAAGTGGATGCGATACAGTCACATGCGGAACTGTTGAAAGCAAAAACTACGATATAAATATAATCTTGAAACTCATTCTTAGTCTACCGCGTTCATTTGACTGTTCGTTTTTATCTATGACTTTTTTAATATTCACCCATGTGGTTATATAATATCATTGCTTATCTTTGTCTATGAATTTGAACTGCTTTATATGATTGTTGTGGGAGAGTAAAATGGCCAAACTTTCATAACCGTGAGTCATGCTTACAGCTTATTTTCTACCCAACCTGTTTGCGCATATTGAGAGGCCACCATTTAAACATTAGGAAATATCCATGTTGATCGAAACATCTGCACAGAATGAAAACATTAAGTTTCCGCACAAAACTCTATAGGGAACTTCAGAGACATTAAATTACTCGAGGCATTTGAAGACTTATCTTTTTGTACATATGTCCAAGAGCTTTTTTATTATTTATAATCTTGAGCAGAGAATCCAATCTATTTTGAATTATCACGTGTTGATTCTTCCGGCTTCAATAAATTAGATTTGTCTTGGAAACCAACCGGTCTTTATTTCTTGATATGAAGTGAACGGCTTCAGATAGAGACGTCTGAGATTGGGATCGGATGGGCGCAAGTAAAGGAGACATTGTCAGCAAAAAATCTCTCGACCTAAAGAAGCAAATAATTCAGGTGCGCTATGAAAACATCGTTGGAACTGAATGCTGTTAAAAAAATATTCGTTTATCGTCCACTTATACAAACAGAACATGATTGAATGGGTTAATTCTCATTATTGTCGAGAGGAAATGCATTGAGTTAAAATGAAATCCATTTCCACTGGAGATGAAACCAAAGGAGCGACAAATGTCAGAGGTGGAGAGCTGCTGCCGCAGCCAGTCTCACCTAGTCCAGATAATCCAGCTGAGAGACAGCCGTCTGGTGGCGCGTGAGGGCTAGGGCACGAGTACAACTGCCAATACACTTGTCGTTCATTTCAAAAACTGGTGAGAAAAGCTGGTGGCCGGGGATTAGAATGATAGCCTAACGTTTTACAGTTATCACTCGTCACAAGTATGAGTGTGAGGCGAGGAGTTCATATTCACAGGACTGCTAGCTGGAAAAATAAACAAACTGTGTACTTATGGAATAGTGATGCATTTTCAGTTCATTTTAGAGAATAGTTAGGATAAGTTAAAAGTAAAAGAGCATCAGTCAGCCCATAAAGCCGGCTCATAATAGGAGTTTTATTCTGTCCTAACTCGGTAAAAAAAATCAAATTAAATAGTTTACTGTCACTTTGGTACACGTTTTGTTTACATTTTAGGCAATCAGTGCTGTGATTATGGACTCCTCGGTCTGAGACGATAGCTAGGGGCTGGTAAAGCTCTTTAATTGACGTGATCAACGGTTTCTTCAAATTCTATGCTCATCCGCTTAATTTACCCACTCGCAGTTTGTCTTCCAAGCAGGAAATTGAGGCTGGAGCTAAGAGGGTGGCGCTGCAGATAAATGACCACATTATTGTCCTAGTTCGCTCTTGTTGAAGTTCAAACACCAAACTCTATACTGAGAATGTAGAATCTGTCTTCTATCGAGTTATACAATAAATCAGAAATTGGACAGGCGTTATGATTTGATTTCCTGGAGCGAATTTGTTTTTCATACTTGGAAAAAAAAAGAAAGGAATTGAGGCTCTTATGCTGTACATTATATTCTTCACCTTTCAAAAACCAAGATTTGCAATTAGAAAAATAGATAAACCAAAAAAAAAAGCAACAAAAAAACAAAAACCGCAAAACAAACCAAAAACTCCTGTAAAGGAGGCAAAGTAAAGAGAGAAAAACCAATAGGACCACTGGTGCTATGACTCCACCACTGAATCAAGAGTCTGATTAATTCTGTCTGATAATTCATCCATGTATCAAAGTATTTAAAGGCAAAAAAGTACAAGAAGATATGAAAGAGTGAACCTAAATTTTTCTCCTATCTGCCATTTCATAACATCTGATATAACTTTTCATCTATGTTTTTCTCCCTAAGTCTGATTCCAGACAGATAAAACTCTAATTGAAAAGGTCAGGATAGGGGGGAAACTCTAGAAAGAAATGCAATGTAAGCAGCTAGCTTAGTAAGTCTGAGCGGAGAGGGTAATCACAGGATGACATCCATCCAACTTCAAAGTCACTGCATTCTTAAGAGAAATCTCTCTCTCTCTCTCTCTCTCTCTCTCTCTCTCTCTCTCTCTCTCTCTCTCTCTCTCTCTCTCTCTCTCTCCCTCTGTCTCTCTCTCTCTCTCTCTCTCTCCCTCTCTCTCTCTTTTACTCTCTTTATCTATCTCTCTACTTCTTTCTCTCTCTCTTTCTTTCTCTCTTTCTTTCTTTCTCTCTCTTACACGCGCATACACACTAAATAGTTTTACATTTTTTTCAACTATCATTTCTGTGGCTACGTCATAAACCCCAACACTTTTCACCAAAAAAGGTTTATAGAAAACCTAACCTTAAATCTCCTCTTACTACCTCTACTTTTTGTTTCCTTCTTTTTCATCTTCTTTACGTTTTCGTTCAAAGAGATTTTATATTTTCCTAGTTTCTACGTTATTTACTTGCAACATTTATTATTTTAAACTCTTCTTTACTTTGCTTCTACTTACAGAACAATTTTAATTTTGGGACCGTTTTTGTTTTTACTCTTTTTAAAAAAAAAATCATCGCGAGATTAAAAAAAAATGATTAATTTGTGGTGCGACCTTATTTTCTCATCTTTTTCTTTCATCTGATGCGCACTACATATTAAAGAGAATGTACCCCTCCCCCCCCCCCCCCCCCAGTAGTGTAAACTCACCCAGATGACTGTTAAGCTGAACAAGAGAGGTGCTCCCTGCCGAGAGACGTGGGTCGGATCAGATCCAGAGAGACTAAGATTAGGTCCCAGCTAATGGCATATTCCGGGACCGGCCATCTAGCTGGCCACGAGTTTCAGGCTGATTAAGTTCGCATAAAAGGTGGACCCTGATCACAACCTTTCTACTTTCGATTAGAGCCGGGGATGGACTTTAATACTAAAAAAAAGGGGGGGGGGGTGTCATAGGGGCTCTAGTCGCATTGTTAAGTCTAGAGATTAGTTAGTTGGGGCCTGGTAGATGTAAGCGTGCGACTCCTATGGAGAAAAAAGGCTCGTTCAGCTTATTCCAATCACTGTTGAGCAATTAGTTTGGGAACTCTGTCAAACGGTGGAGTTTGTTGCTTCCTTTGACATGATTTTCTGTGTATATCAAGACAAAAATTTCTTCTTTGTTCCATCATTCCGTTTATTTTTTTTTTCAACATTATTGACTTGAAATATGAATGAATACTCAAAGTTTTGCAAGTTCTAAAAACAAATCCCAACGTTTAGATGAGCCTAGTCCAGATAAAAAGACAAAAAGTTTTCTATGTTTCCACATGCTCTTTCTCCATTTCTATACCATTTATGAAAATGAAAACTTGTAAGGACCAGTCCATTTTTCCAAGGTTCTATTTGACCACGACAGGAATCAACCAGAGTTTGGTCAACACCCAACTGGACTGACTTATCTAGACCTAGGATTGTGAATCTTCGTATCTCATCAAACTTCTTCACGGGATCAACATGGCCGCAGCCTGCTTTATGTTTGCATCTTTTGCTGTTCAGTGCGCAATAAATTTTACGTTTTCTACATTAAAAAAAAAAAATTTTTTTAGGAGTAATATTTTATACTCTCATGAAAACAATATTCCAATAGCCTCACCCATTGAAAATTAAAACTCGGCAGTTTTTTTTTTCTTGAGTAAAATACCCTGTCACATGTCTGCTTCTCAAATTCAACACTCTTTATTGATTGCAGAGCTATTATACTTATTTTAATTTTCTGCCTTGTCTTTTCGCAATCGGCGTGGGACTATTTAATTTCCTTTCTTCCTCTGAAGCATAAATCTTGTGGTGTTATTATTATCGTTTAAACAGAATCAGGAGCCATTATGTCAATTGCTCCAATTGCTTCACATTGAAAGATCTCATTGTAGACTACTTCCTGATCTAGTGATGCTAGGTTCGGTTTTTAATTCCTAATTTCCCTACAACATTACATCTTCAGCTGAAGTCATTCCCTAGAACCAGAGCTTGGCAGCAGCTGCTACTGACTGACCCAACCAGAGCTTGGCAGCTGCTGCTAATGACTGACCCAACCAAAGCTTGGCAGCTGCTGCCACTGACTGACCCAACCAAAGCTTGGCAGCTGCTGCTAATGACTGACCCAACCAGAGCTTGGCAGCTGCTGCTACTGACTGACCCAACCAGAGCTTGGCAGCTGCTGCTACTGACTGACCCAACCAGAGCTTGGCAGCTGCTGCTACTGACTGACCCAACCAGAGCTTGGCAGCTGCTGCTACTGACTGACCCAACCAGAGCTTGGCAGCTGCTGCTACTGACTGACCCAACCAGAGCTTGGCAGCTGCTGCTAATGACTGACCCAACCAGAACTTGGCAGCTGCTGCTACTGACTGACCCAACCAGAGCTTGGCAGCTGCTGCTAATGACTAACCCAACCAGCTGGGTGTCGGACAAGGGATCGAGCCAGTTAGAGCTAGTGACCTCTATAGAGCTCCTTCCGGCTAATGCTACAGTAGTGACAGAACTTTGTGAGTTACAATACTGCATGCTGTTTGAACCACTATCTTGTTTGAGTTACATACTGCTGTTTGAACCACCATCTTGTTTAAATTACATACTGCTGTTTGAACCACCATCTTGTTTGAGTTACAATACTGCTGTGTGAACCACCATCTTGTTTGAGTTGCATGCAATACTGCTGTTTGAACCACCATCTTTTTTGAGTTACAATGCTGCTGTTTGAACCACCATCTTGTTTGAGTTACATACTGCTGTTTGAACCACCATCTTATTTGAGTTACAATACCGCATGTTGTTTGAACCACCATCTTGTTTGAGTTGCAATACTGCATGCTGTTTGAACCACCATCTTGTTTGAGTTACAATACTGCTGTTTGAACCACCATCTTGTTTGAGTTGCATGCAATACTGCTGTTTGAACCACCATCTTGTTTAAGTTACATACTGCTCTTTGAACCACCATCTTGTTTGAGTTACAATACTGCATGCTGTTTGAACCACCATCTTGTTTGAGTTGCAATACTACATGCTGTTTGAACCAACAGCTTGTTTGAGTTACAATACTGCATGCTGTTTGAACCACCATCTTGTTTGAGTTGCATGCAATACTGCTGTTCGAACCACCATCTTGTTTGAGTTACAATACTGCTGTTTGAACCACCATCTTGTTTGAGTTACATACTGCTGTTTGAACCACCAGCTTGTTTGAGTTACTTACTGCTGTTTGAACCACCATTTTGTTTGAGTTGTAATACTGCTGTTTGAACCACCAGCTTTTTTGAGTTACAATACTGTTGTTTTAACCACCATCTTGATTGAGTTGCAATACTGCTGTTTTAACCACCATCTTGTTTGAGTTGTAATACTGCTGTTTTAACCACCATCTTGTTTCAGTTATGATACTGCTGTTTGAACCACCATCTTTTTTAAGTTGCAATATTGCTGTTTAAATAGACATATAATTTGAGTTACAATACTGCTGTTTAAATGGACATATAATTTGAGTTACAATACTGTTGGTTTAATCACCATCTTTTTTCAGTTATGATACCGTTGTTTTAACCACCATCTTGTTTGAGTTACAATACTGCTGTTTAAATAGACATATAATTTGAGTTACAATACTGCTGTTATAATCACCATCTATTTTCAGTTATAATGCTGCTGCTGTAACCACCATCTTATTTGGGTTACAATACTGCTGTGTGGTTTTTAAAGTTTACGATCACAGATTCGCGACTAGGTTTGAGTTCTAAGATTTTCGCTACAAACAGTTTTGTTCTTTAAAAAGTTATAATATAAAATTCTCTTTGGTTTGGTACTCCCTTTTCCAATCTTCAAAATTCACTTTTACCATTTATATATCTCTTTATGTTTTTATCTATGCCTTTATCTGAATAATTATATTCTTTCTCTCTCAGTCTCTCTCCTTCTTTTTCCAGTTTCAACTGTCTATAATTATTTCGTGAATAACAAATTATGGAAAGGAAAATTTTCAAAGATTTTTAACAACCGCTGAATGCAAGAAATTATCCACTTGAAGTTTTCAATGTCACCAACCATCAATATTTTTTAGTTTGGCATAATAATAAAAACAGCTTCACTCTCTAGAAATATTTTGACTTTCAAATAAAACAGAAGTCTGATAGAAAATAAAAATTTATTCTAAATGCTCCTGTACACAAAGATATAATTCGCTATTTTCCTTCTTAACTTTTCGCCACAAGGAAAAGATCAGGTCGTGACGGTAAACACTTCCTGCTACCAGCATTGACAAACCTGGTGTTGAGAACTTGTGTTCTGGCACAGATGTGGGCCACTAGTGCGCCCGGGTCAACCTGACACTGCACTATCCTCTGAGGTTTTCAGGAGAACTGGGAACTGTTCACCTCCACACCATCTCTAATTCCATCTAATTCCCACACAGAACGGAGTTAACAACATCACCATCAGAATTTGGCAAATTGTTTAATTTCTGATTTGCTTGAGCAAATCACTTTGCCATATGGGCGTTTAATTTTTATACTAAACAATTTATAATGTGATTATCAAGGAATGTCAAAAATAGCTTTTAACAATGGGGAGGCTCTAAGTTGATTTTCTTTCTTATTAAAGAAAAACCCACCGATCTTATTCGTTGGGTTTGGAAATTTTTGAAGCGATGTTTTCTTTTTAACTCTGCCGAGAGAAATGTGTTGCAATTTTCCTGAATATTAAAAAAAAAGATTTCGTTCCAATTTTAATTCTTTGATTTGTTTTGCATTTCTCTTAGTTTCTTGCAGGCTGTTATGCAAAGACAGAAGCTTTCGGTGAAAGCAGGAGCAGAGCTAACTAGATGGTACTGAATCTTGCACAAACATGACGATCTAAAGATTTAAGCCGGGACATCATTAACCAAACCCATCGCTCAGACGATCTACCTGTTTCATGACAAGTCACAACATTTATCTACTGGCTGAAGGTGCATTTTGTCATTTTGTCTTTCAGCTACGAGTCTTCATGGATGAAAAAGAATCGACGAACTGAGCAAATTACCTTTATTGATCAAATAAGCAACAACAACAACAAGAGAAAAATTGTTAACGATTGTGCAGGTAATATAACTGTAAAAAATCCAGGTACCCACCCTTGTACATAGAGTTTTGGGAGGGGAAGATGTAATTGCCGAGTCACCTTTTAGAGCAGGGAGTGAAATACCATGAAAAACCTGTGACTTCAACCTTGTGTGAGTGACGCACAGCAATTACCTGAGTAGTGCCTTCTCGCCCTCTCGATTCTAGAGCTGCAGCAGTGAAAGATTGAAATATGGGTCAGATCGATTAACAATAATTTTAAATGTTGTGGTTTTTTAACCTTTCTGTTCAATTTGATTTATTCGATTTCTTTCATGCTTCTCTGTGTCAAATTTTTTAGTTGTAGGGTTGAATCATTTTAAAATAAATAAATAAGTTTTTCTTTCCCTTGAACAACCTTGTCTACAC
>JAWDGP010007144.1:317500-382500 GCA_033675545.1 Elysia crispata | reverse complement strand
GATATTGTGGGTACAAACACAATGTGCAAAGACGCTGCTCGGTAACCTGGGCTGATATTGTGGGTACAAACACAATGTGCAAAGACGCTGCTCGGTAACCTGGGCTGATATTGTGGGTACAAACACAATGTGCAAAGACGCTGCTCGGTAACCTGGGCTGATATTGTGGGTACAAACACAATGTGCAAAGACGTTGCTCGGTAACTACAGGAAACAAGGCGACGACATTTCACAACCGCATCGAAAACATAAGTGGGTTAGTTGTGCTCAATCAGTCCTCCGCGTCATGAGAGAGAGAGAGAGAGAGAGAGAGAGAGAGAGACAGACAGACAGACAGAGATAGAGAGAGAGAGAGAGAGAGAGAGAGAGAGAGAGAGAGAGAGAGAGAGAGAGAGAGAGAGAGAGACAGACAGACAGACAGACAGACAGACAGAGAGAGAGAGAGAGAGAGAGAGAGAGAGAGAGAGAGAGAGAGAGAGAGAGAGACAGAGAGAGAGAGACAGACAGACAGAGAGAGAGAGAGAGAGAGAGAGAGAGAGAGAGAGAGAGAGAGAGAGAGAGAGAGAGAGAGAGAGAGAGAGAGAGAGAGAGAGAGAGAGAAAGCCAGAAACTTCACATTAGCTTCACACGAGAAGAAATGAATTATTGAAATTTGACATACCAAGCCTATTTTTTCTTTTCGCCAGCTTCCTAATTGGAAGCTAGATAATGCAAACAAGTGATATGAGAGAAAGAGATAGAGAGAGACAGAGACAGAGAGAGAGATAGAGAGAGAGAAAGAGAGAGATAGAGAGATAGAGAGAGAGAGATAGAGAGGGAGATAGAGAGAGAGATAGAGAGAGATAGATAGATAGAGAGACAGAGAGAGAGAGAGAGATAGATAGAGAGAGATAGAGAGAGACAGAGAGAGGAGAATTATAGATGTTAAAATTGGTCACTAGTCAGCTGCAGCTAGACTTGGAGACGATGGGACTCGAGGCAGATCAAATTGATTGATATCAAAAAAGGATCGAGGGGCGAGGATTGGCACGAAAAGGAAACTGGAAATAAGCGAAATTAGAAATGTCAACAATTAGAATACCGAGGATCTCTTGAGTAGGTTACCATGAAATTATTCCATCATTATAATTATTGTAATATCCAAGTAATCAAGTTTTTTTTTTCAGTATAATGCTGCAAGTCGTGGATCAAATATACAGAAATAAGCTTTCGTTTCATAGTATTGAAAGAAGGTCTTGATTTGCACCAATCTCAATGGATTCTATTGTTTTTCCCATTCAGTAGGTGAGCTAACATTCAGTAGAGAATCCACTTAATTTGTATTATTTGACATCAACTTCGATATTTTCTTCTCTAATCTTTCAACATCTTGGATATTTGACATCAGCTTCATTATTTTTTTGTCTAATCTTTCAACATCTTGGATATTTGACATCAGCTTCATTATTTTTTTGTCTAATCTTTCAACATCTTGGATATTTGACATCAGCTTCATTATTTTTTTGTCTAATCTTTCAACATCTTGGATATTTAACATCAGCTTCATTATTTTTTTTGTCTAATCTTTCAACATCTTGGATATTTGACATCAGCATCATTATTTTCTTGTCCAATCTTTCAACATCTTGGATATTTGACATCAGCTTCATTATTTTTTTGTCTAATCTTTCAACATCTTGGATATTTGACATCAGCTTCATTATTTTTTTGTCTAATCTTTCAACATCTTGGATATTTCATCAGCTTCGCCTCAACAGTTCTCAAAGTTGACAAGTTGAGGGGTTCTCATTGTCCAAGCACCACATAAGAGAGAACGTTTAGGATACTTGAACTCTTAGTTTTACTGCAAGACTTGTTTTACACATTGCTTTAGTTTCCTTGCACTCTGCATGAAATGATGAACAGATTACAACTTTGAAAAATTTAAATCATCTTTTATCCTCATTCCTTCACGTTTTACACAAAATTTATCAACATCTCCCTGAGCTCACCTTCCATCAAACATCTGTGTTTACATTCAGTTTTCTACCGCTTGTAATCGCGCTCAGTTTCAAGTTCACCTTAAACAGTTCGATCAAAAGTGTTCGGGAAGAAAATGGATTTTTTTGTCCTTTCTTTAAACCTCAAATATTCCAATCCGCTCGATCTTTCTATAATTTTCCATCTTTTTCTGTGTTTGTATTGTTCTTACCTGTTTTTTTACCTCTTCCTCCCCTTTTCTCTGTCTCTCTCTCTCTCTCTGTCTCTGTCTCTCTCTCTCTCTGTCTCTCTCTGTCTCTGTCTCTCTCTTTTTCCTCTTCACATCTCTCCATTTATCTATTTATTAATCCCTTTTTTGTTCCCTCTATCATACATGTTTTTCCGTTCCCCTCGCTTTCCATCTTGTAAGGTGATAACTGAGTCGTGACTGGCACAACCATCAGTTCTGGTCTTTGTGGGTCCGCTACAGTAGTTGGACTGTGGCTCTAACAGCCACCACCAGACAATAGAAAGAAATAGATCACGAACTGCGAACATTTAATTAGTTCTTCCGAAACTTAAAACTTTAAACTACAAGTACCATGATGTTTTAGATTATTTGTTTGCATGTGTTGTAAACTTGCTTACATGGATAAATGCCCATTTATATCTAGGCAGTTTGTTCAAGTGAATGTCGGTGGAATGATTTATCTCTCTCTCATACAGAGCTAGTGGCCAGGACATGCACAAGACCCACTCAGGACATGGGTGTTATGTTTCAATCAACACTATTTGATGTGTAAATTCTCCTCTCGACTTGAACTAAATATTTCAGGACTTATTGCTTTCACCGAGACAGTTTCCAAAGCTGTTTTCTTGTCTTGTCCTATTATCTTCCCTAGGCTGAGCACAATGATGATCGTCCGCCAACCAGTAGACGAGTTAGCACAGGATGATGTAGATGATGATGTTGTCTTGTCCTATTATCTTCCCTAGGCTGAGCACAATGATGATCGTCCGCCAACCAGTAGACGAGTTAGCACAGGATGATGTAGATGATGATGTTGTCTTGTCCTATTATCTTCCCTAGGCTGAGCACAATGATGATCGTCCGCCAACCAGTAGACGAGTTAGCACAGGATGATGTAGATGATGATGTTGTCTTGTCCTATTATCTTCCCTAGGCTGAGCACAATGATGATCGTCCGCCAACCAGTAGACGAGTTAGCACAGGATGATGTAGATGATGATGTTGTCTTGTCCTATTATCTTCCCTAGGCTGAGCACAATGATGATCGTCCGCCAACCAGTAGACGAGTTAGCACAGGATGATGTAGATGATGATGTTGTCTTGTCCTATTATCTTCCCTAGGCTGAGCACAATGATGATCGTCCGCCAACCAGTAGACGAGTTAGCACAGGATGATGTAGATGATGATGTTGTCTTGTCCTATTATCTTCCCTAGGCTGAGCACAATGATGATCGTCCGCCAACCAGTAGACGAGTTAGCACAGGATGATGTAGATGATGATGTTTTCAATATTTAGCATCCACCCCGCCTACGCTGCCACATGTGGCGTTAGTCATGCCCGCTAGTTGGCCGCTCGATACGAGATTCGAGAGTGTGGAGTTACCACAACAGACAAACCGTCGCCTATTATCTATCGAACATAGCTGAGACATGCGCACAAACGTGACTGACAATTGCCAACTGCTGCCCACGTCTTCAGCTTAACATATTTTATACCTCCACTTTCTTCTCTTCTTCTCCTTTCTTTTTTTTTTTTTTTGTTTATTTTTTGCCTCGTACATTAATTTGCCTTGTGACATCGTCAGTCCAGGAAATTTTCAATAGCATTTGTTTTTCATGTCTGAAGTAAAGAAAAAAAATAATTTTCTTATAATTTGATTTTATAAAACTTTTGTTTGTGAAATTTTTGTAATAGTTAAAAGAAACATAAAATGAGCCACTTTTCCCACAAAAAGAAAAACCGCTCCAACGCATTGACAGTACTTTTCCGACATGTCTCCTACGAAAAGTTTATCTGCTATCAGACACCAATTATTACAAAGATGTCTATATTTTTTTTATTTAATATGTCATAAAAGGTTAATAAAATTGTTTTGTTTTTCCAGAGGGGAACTTTAGAATGAAGAGAGTGAATACTAGAGGTCACAAACACTTATCATTATTTTGATCGTACTCGAAAACATAAAATTTGATGATTTTTGTTAAATCGTTAAATCGGTGAAATAGGTATTGATATTTGGAGATAGGGAAAAACAGAAATAAGAGAGAGGGAAGATAAAAGCAAGAGAACAACTAAACCATTCATTGCTGTATAAGAGTATGTCTGTGATTTTGGTTGACGTTAGCAAGATACAATCAGTTATGTCTTAAAATTTACTGCGAAACAGTTTTTTAAACATAATAAAGTAATGCAAGGAGCGTTTCCTAAAACATCTGTGATATAAAGCGATAAAGAACAATTTCCTTAACATCTGTGACATTTGTCTTTACACTTGTAATACATAATGCAATAAAGAACAGCTTTCTTTCACATCTGTGACATTTGTCTTTACACTTGTAATACATAATGCAATAAAGAACAGCTTTCTTTCACATCTGTAATATATAACGCGATAAAGAACAGTTTCCTTTATATCTGTGATATATAATGCTTTAAAGAAGAGTTTCATAAACATCTGCTATACATAATGTTATAAGGAACAGTTTCCTTAACATCTGTGACATTTGTCTTTACACTTGTAATACATAATGCAATAAAGAACAGCTTTCTTTCACATCTGTAATATATAACGCGATAAAGAACAGTTTCCTTTATATCTGTGATATATAATGCTTTAAAGAAGAGTTTTATAAACATCTGCTATACATAATGTTGTAAGGAAAAGTTTCCTTAACATATGTGATATAGATTAACAAAGAAGTTTACAAAACATATATAACATATAATGCAATAAAGAACAGTTTTATTCTTTTACATCTGTAATACATAATGCAAAAAAGAACAGTTTTTTTTTTTTTACATCTGTAATACATAATGCAATTAAGAACTGATCATTTGTGTTGTTATGCATGCAAAAGAGAACTCAATAGGAACATGTTCTCAAGAAATCTTTGAGTATTTTCAGACACCGTTGTCACAAGTCATAATCACAGAAACAATAGTTAGGTGAGGCGCTAATTAATAGGATCAGCCTTAGTAAATAAATCTGTATTCTCTTCACTGGACGATTTCAAGTACTTGAGATTGTCATTGCTAACTTTCTTTGCTATTTTGCTGTGAGCAGTTCATCCCTAAAGATTCAGTTTGTTCCGTCTTATTTCCTTATTTTGATCGCTGATCTCCACACTGGTCGGAGGAGGCTCCTCACTTGATATACGAACCTGATCTTATTTCACTAGGTTTAAATTGGTGGAGGGAAGAGGGGGGGGCGTCCGAAAGATATGTTTCTGTTCACACATTGCGACATAACTTGACTTATTAGAAACAGATAAAAATTATCATCAGCAGGAATTTTTAGACAAATCAGAATAGGACGAATTAGTTGGGAAGCTTACTCTCTGTACCGCTCACAAATAATATCAGTAGTTAGAAGGTCCTGAATGTGAGAAATTAGTTGCGAAGCTTTATATCAGTATCGCTCATCAATAATATCAGTAGTTAGAAGGTCCTGAATGTGAGGAATTAGTTGCGAAGCTTTATATCAGTATTGCTCATCAATAATATCAGTAGTTAGAAGGTCCTGAATGTGAGGAATTAGTTGCGAAGCTTTATATCAGTATCGCTCATCAATAATATCAGTAGTTAGAAGGTCCTGAATGTGAGGAATTAGTTGCGAAGCTTTATATCAGTATTGCTCATCAATAATATCAGTAGTTAGAAGGTCCTGAATGTGAGGAATTAGTTGCGAAGCTTTATATCAGTATCGTTCATCAATAATATCAGTAGTTAGAAGGTCCTGAATGTGAGAAATTATTTGGGAAGCTTTATATCAGTATCGCTCATCAATAATATCAGTACTTAGAAGGTCCTGAATGTGAGAAATTAGTTGTGAAGCTTAAAATCAGTACCGCTCGTCAATAATATCAGTAGTTAGAAGGTTCTGAATGTGAGGAATTAGCTGAGAAGCTTCATATCAGTACCGCTCGTCAATAATATCAGTAGTTAGAAGGTCCTGAATGTGAGGAATTAGCTGAGAAGCTTACTACCTGTACAGCTTACAAATAATGTCAGTAGTTAGAAGGTCCTGAATGTGAGGAATTAGTAGTGAAGCTTTATATCAGAATCGTTCATCATTAATGTCAGTAGTTAAATGGTCCTGAATAGGATGAATTAGTTGGGAAGCTTACTCTCTGTACCGCTCACCAATAATGTCAGTAGTTAGAAGGTCCTGAATGTGAGGAATTAGTTGTGAAGCTTTATATCAGAATCGTTCATCATTAATGTCAGTAGTTAAATGGTCCTGAATAGGATGAATTAGTTGGGAAGCTTACTCTCTGTACCGCTCACCAATAATGTCAGTAGTTAGAAGGTCCTGAATGTGAGGAATTAGTTGGGAAGCTTACTCTCTGTACCGCTCACCAATAATATCAGTAGTTAGAAGGTCCTGAATGTGAGGAATTAGTTGTGAAGCTTATTATCTGTACCACTCTTCAATAATGTCAGTAGTTAGAAGGTCCTGAACAGGACAAATTAGTTGGGAAGCCTACTCTCTGTACCGCTCACCAATAATGTCAGTAGTTAGAAGGTCCTGAATGTGATAAATTAGTTGTGAAGCTTAATATCTGTACCGCTCACCAATAATGTCAGTAGTTAGAAGGTCCTGAACAGGACAAATTAGTTGGGAAGCTTAATATCAGTACCGCTCGTCAATAATGTCAGTAGTTAGAAGGTCCTGAATGTGATAAGTTAGTTGTGAAGCTTAATATCTGTACCGCTCACCAATAATGTCAGTCGTTAGAAGGTCCTGAATGTGAAGAATTAGTTTGAAAGCTTAATATCTGTACCGCTGATTACTAATGTCAGTAGTTAGAAGGTCTTGAATGTGAGGAATTAGTTGTGAAGCTTGACATTGGTACCGGTGACCACTTATGTCAGTAGTTAGAGGATTCTCAGTTTGAGGAATTAGCTCAGTAGATGTCTACCTAAATATCTCTGTCGTTTACTTATGATGTCATTAATAAAGAAGGTCCTCAGATTAAGGCATAGTTGTCTACCTTAATATCTCTACCGTTTACTAATGGTGTGAGTAGTTAGAAGGTCTTCAGTTTGAGGAATTACTTTCTAGCTTATCTTTGCCGATCATTTAATATGTCAGTAATTAGGAGGTCCTCAGTGTGAGGAATGACTTTTCTAGCTTATCTCTGTCGATCATTAAGTATGTCAGTAGTTAGAAGGTCCTCAGTGTGAGGAATGACTTTTTAGCTTATCTCTGACGATCATTAAATATGTCAGTAGTTAGAGGGTCCTCAGTGTGAGGAATAACTTTTTAGCTTATCTCTGACGATCATTAAGTATATCAGTAGTTAGAAGGTCCTCAGTGTGAGGAATGACTTTTCTAGCTTATCTCTGACGATCATTAAATATGTCAGTAGTTAGAGGGTCCTCAGTGTGAGGAATGACTTTTTAGCTTATCTCTTACGATTATTAAGTATGTCAGTAGTTAGAAGGTCCTTAGTGTGAGGAATAACTTTTTAGCTTATCTCTGACGATCATTTATTATATCAGTAGTTAGAGGGTCCTCAGTGTGAGGAATGACTTTTCAGCTTATCTCTGACGATCATTAAGTATATCAGTAGTTAGAAGGTCCTCAGTGTGAGGAATGACTTTTTAGCTTATCTCTGACGATCATTAAGTATATCAGTAGTTAGAAGGTCCTCAGTGTGAGGAATGACTTTTCTAGCTTATCTCTGACGATCATTAAATATGTCAGTAGTTAGAGGGTCCTCAGTGTGAGGAATGACTTTTTAGCTTATCTCTGACGATCATTAAGTATGTCAGTAGTTAGAAGGTCCTTAGTGTGAGGAATGACTTTTAAGCTTATCTCTGACGATCATTAATTATATCAGTAGTTAGAGGGTCCTCAGTGTGAGGAATGACTTTTCTAGATCATCTCAGTCCATTAAGTATATCAGTAGTTAGAAGGTCCTCAGTTTCGAGAAAGGCGCGCTCACCCCTCGCAGCATAATTTCATTTTGAAATTCTCAAACGGTTGGGAAAATATAATTAAAATCAATCTAGCGGTTGTTGAACTTTAAGGATTTGTTAATTTCCCGTAGAAGCAATGATTCCCTATGCTTTATGTAAAACAAGTGAAATTACAGGAAAGTATCATTTTAACAGTAATTGTTGCTATTTGAATATGATAAGTTTCTTTGACAATTACTTTTATTTCGTACACTTGCTTTGAGATAAATTTCTTTTCAATTAAAAAATTCTTCTCACCTGTTTTAGTGTGAAGACAAATTCAAAATTATTTGTTTTGAAATATAAAGAGTTGTTCAACTCTTCACTTAGAGAGAGAGAGGGAGAGAGAGAGAGAGAGGAGAGAGAGAGAGAGAGAGAGAGAGAGAGAGAGAGAGAGAGAGAGAGAGAGAGAGAGAGAGAGAGAGAGAGAGAGAGAGAGAGAGAGAGAGAGAGAGAGAGAGAGAGAGAGAGAGAGAGAGAGAGAGAGAGAGAGAGAGACAGCGAGAGAGAGAGAGAGAGAGAGAGAGAGAGAGAGAGAGACAGCGAGAGAGAGAGAGAGAGAGAGAGAGAGAGAGAGAGAGAGAGAGAGAGAGAGAGAGAGAGAGAGAGAGAGAGAGAGAAGGAAAATAATGCTCATTGAGCAACACCTTCACAGGACTGTGAAGGGAAACATCGCTCCCGGAACCAAGAGAGAGAGAGAGAGAGAAGGAAAATAATGCTCATTGAGCAACACCTTCACAGGACTGTGAAGGGAAACATCGCTCCCGGAACCAAGATTAACACGAATGACGAAAACAACACTGTAATTTGCATTTGGACAGCATAAGGAAAAACAGAAACAAAAAACAATGCGCGTTGGAGAAGCCCTTAAATGAAAGAAGACTGGCTTATTGGAGAAAACAAATTGTATTGAAGTTATGTTATTTCACTGGTGTCTCGTTAACTGCCTATATTCTACATATCATCATCAGCTGCTACAGAATGCCGATACGCAGAAAGGCATTTTCTTTCTAACACAAGCTACAGCCCAAAACCGAAAGATTTTCAAAGAGTTAAGTAATTATAAACTTTCTCTTCAAAATGTGGGAGATCTTCCAATGCTAGCATACTGTACCAGGCTTTTGTGATGTTCGTAGATAAATATTTAAAACAAAAAAAAAGACAAAACGGGATTTGCCATGTTTACGTCAACGTTGATCGAAGTTGTTTGAAGAAGTTTTAACTTTCTGCTCCTAAGTAATGATGTAACCGAATTTCAGCAATGTGACAAGCATCTGTCAGCAGCTGCAGAAAATACATTTACGTTAACAGTAAGTGTTTAACTTTTCTATGTTGCTACGGGGCCGAGATCTACGTCCACATGCGATCAGTGTTAACAGTAAGTGTTTAACTTTTCTATGTTGCTACGGGGCCGAGATCTACGTCCACATGCGATCAGTGTTAACAGTAAGTGTTTAACTTTTCTATGTTGCTACGGGGCCGAGATCTACGTCCACATGCGATCAGTGTTAACAGTAAGTGTTTAACTTTTCTATTTTGCTACGGGGCCGAGATCTACGTCCACATGCGATCAGTGTTAACAGTAAGTGTTTAACTTTTCTATGTTGCTACGGGGCCGAGATCTACGTCCACATGCGATCAGTGAGTAAAACTGGGAGCAGCCGCACACTGTAGACAAAATAATGGCAAAATAGAGCAGCGGCGAGGCAAGGGATGTAACTCAAATAAGTGTTACAAAGACGTCCTTTATTTGTATTGTTTGCCCTTCTTTCTTAAATTCTGACTTCTCTGTCTCTTTTTTTTAGGTGTATTGCTATTAGCTATATTTTAGGTATAACACGTTCTTCTTAGAAAGGACAGATTGAAGATATTTGAATATGAGTTGTCTACATTTCAATATTAGCAAATAAAGGCTTTCAATAACGGCGTTTTTGCGAAAAGGTTATCGTGGACTTTGTTTTAAGTTTCTTGTTAGAATACGTGCAAGTTGTAAGTTGAGTTTGAGCCGAATATTCTACACTCTTCAAAATCAATCTTCAAATT
The DNA here is from genome assembly GCA_033675545.1 of Elysia crispata. Classification (NCBI taxonomy): domain Eukaryota; kingdom Metazoa; phylum Mollusca; class Gastropoda; family Plakobranchidae; genus Elysia; species Elysia crispata. The sequence goes on along the minus strand of JAWDGP010007144.1, from coordinate 372,282 downwards.
TGCAAAAATAAAGATTGAAGTGAACAAATATGAAAAAAAAGATCTACTGCCATAATAAGGCACCCTTGGTGTCTGGTTAGATACAGTAGGCAGCTTTTAATTGAATATTATGAGAGCTTGTGGTACTTCTGCTCTGGCTGAAACAGATGGAAGTGTGTCAGGTCTAAGAAGTGAACCAACAGATTTGTTTCCTAAACCAATCTTTCACAGCCTGTTCATGCTGTTCATGTTCATACCGGTTTCCATATAAAAAGTTAATTGTGGATTTACTAATTTGTCGACATTACCACCGACAGGTTCTGTCTTATCTCAACTGTCCAGTAGCCTGCTGGTTTTTTCTTAGTCCGGAAGATCAGATTAAAATCGTTGTCCTATCACCATTTAATGCATGGATATAATGTGTTTACACCGACTAAAAACATTTGACAAACATAAGATAAAAAAATTAGTAGTCCCTATCTGCAGTGGTTGATTCTTTGTCTATCAGAGTTGGCTTCTGTGGCGTCTCACCTGTAGGACACTTAGGCCTGGAGCACACTTTGCAATACGCAGTCTCAAAGAAAACATTTCTGTTACACGCAGTTTGTTGGATACCTAAAGAAAACACTTATGTACACGTTATTCTCACCTTATTTCGAAATCTTTCTTCTATTTCTTTGCGAACACATATTTAAGGAGTTATAAACTGACACAAGAACGGTTCACACCATTCAAACGTAAATAAAAAGTTCAAATCCATAGGTGTATAGACAGATACAAATTGAAATGTCAAGCAGATAGATTGAAACAGAAATAAATACTGAGACAGAGGAGGACGTAAGAAATAGTAAGAAAACGCTTAACTGGTTCATTGACCGAAAAGCCGTGATAACAATAACATCCATTTATAAAATGCGACAAAGATATTTTTAAAGAAAACGATTTATTATGGATCTTTTAATCGTTGGATCGCTCAATTTCAGATTAACTTTAGAACTTGAAAGATATTTACGGAACAACAAAATAATCAATTCTATCTGCTGAGGAGGCAGAAATCTGTCACACTTTAAACTAGAGACTGGAAGAGAGTCTACCAGTCTCACAAAAACAGCCCGGTAACAGACACACATGGATTGAGAATATATTCTTGTAATGTAAAGAATTTCTTCAGACATCATACTTTGATACCAGAAACTAGATCCAAAAAGCCTTGCATAACGTGTTATACGTGCATATGAAAGGATAGGGATTTTGATTTTTATGAATAGTAAAATTTAAAAAAAAATGTATTCAGGATATTCCAATCAATAATCGGAACAATGTATAATACAAGGTACATAATGAGCGAGCAATTCTTTGCTTCAGTCTGAATGTACATAATGAGCGAGCAATTCTTTGTTTCAGTCTGAATGTACATAATGAGCGAGCAATTCTTTGTTTCAGTCTGAATGTACATAATGAGCGAGCAATTCTTTGTTTCAGTCTGAATGTACATAATGAGCGAGCAATTCTTTGTTTCAGTCTGAATGTACACAACGAGCGAGCAGTTCTTTGTTTCAGTCTGAATGTACATAATGAGCGAGCAATTCTTTGTTTCAGTCTGAATGTACATAATGAGCGAGCAATTCTTTGTTTCAGTCTGAATGTACATAATGAGCGAGCAATTCTTTGCTTCAGTCTGAATGTACACAATGAGCGAGCAGTTCTTTGTTTCATTCTGAATGTACATAATGAGCGAGCAATTCTTTGCTTCAGTCTGAATGTACATAATGAGCGAGCAATTCTTTGTTTCAGTCTGAATGTACATAATGAGCGAGCAATTCTTTGTTTCAGTCTGAATGTACATAATGAGCGAGCAATTCTTTGTTTCAGTCTGAATGTACATAATGAGCGAGCAATTCTTTGTTTCAGTCTGAATGTACATAATGAGCGAGCAATTCTTTGTTTCAGTCTGAATGTACATAATGAGCGAGCAATTCTTTGCTTCAGTCTGAATGTACACAACGAGCGAGCAGTTCTTTGTTTCAGTCTGAATGTACATAATGAGCGAGCAATTCTTTGTTTCAGTCTGAATGTACATAATGAGCGAGCAATTCTTTGTTTCAGTCTGAATGTACATAATGAGCGAGCAATTCTTTGTTTCAGTCTGAATGTACATAATGAGCGAGCAATTCTTTGTTTCAGTCTGAATGTACACAACGAGCGAGCAGTTCTTTGTTTCAGTCTGAATGTACACAACGAGCGAGCAGTTCTTTGTTTCAGTCTGAATGTACATAATGAGCGAGCAATTCTTTGTTTTAGTCTGAATGTATTTGTAAGAAACCAGATCCACGCCGAAATCATCGGAATTTTACGATAGAAGTAAAAATAATCTGTATAGTTTTAAGAAAAAAAAATCCATTGCTAAACTTACGGATTTCAGAAAATCTCAATCAGCTAAGATAAACCACCCTGGTAATTTAGACCAGTGCCGATGCTCTCTTCTTGTAGCGAAAAGACTTGCAGTACAAGAGATTTAAAAAATCTACGGTTGTCCCACAGTTCACTTTCTCACTGTTTTATCTCGACAATCCTCACATATGTGCAAGAATTTGCTAACAGTTCTGGTGAGCTTAAAGATGACTTTCTCTCTTTCTAATCTTTGCAATCCTAAGCGCAGTACAGCAGATTACCAGAGTTAAGTTGGACCTAAAGGTCGTTCTCTTTTGGTCACAGGTGAATGACGATATGAATTAGCATCCAATGTTAATTATTATGAGCGCTGCAGCTCATTGTCGCCCCCAAGCGGCGGCGAGTGAGAGCTCTCAGTAACTATAGACTCTCTGGTCTGACACTAGCCAGCCTGGCAACTCTGGCCGCGGTAGCAAACTTCCTGCGACCCTGACCTCCGCCTTCCTCCGCATCGCCGGTTCCGCTCGATCCTTTGTCTACATCTCCCTGCAGTTCGGGTTCGGCTTCAACAGTAGGAGGAGGAGGAGGGTGAGGGGATGAAGAGGAAGAAGACGAATCACGGGTCGCCTCCTCATTTACCTCCTCGTGGGAGGATTCTCTGTTTGACTCGTCATGATCATCGTATTTCATAGTTTTCCGCCTGGTCGACCTCCGCGCTGGGGGTGACCTGGCTCTGCTCCAATCAGCGGCGAAAGCGTCCAGTATTTGAGGAAAGGAGCAATAGAAGACGGTGAGATTTTTGTCATATTCTTTTGCTTTCACAAAGATTTTTGTAAGACACACATCTAAACGTTTTGAAAATAATAATTACCTTAAATATACTTCAGCTGTTCTAGCTCTATATGAAAATCATGAGAAAACTGCCATTTGCACAAAACCTTAATCATTCCCTTTGTAATGTAGACTTTAAAAAGTTACATTAACTGTTTTATGTCGTGCTCCAATTGTCTAAGATCACTTGACCTGACATGTTAAGATTAAAGCTTGTTCCCACGGCCACAAGGTATACAGTGTTATAGTGAGACGTATCAACTTTAGTTCAGGATATAAAGAATGAATATATCAACTATCCTCGAACTCCTGTGGGTCACTAGATAAACATGCAGTGAGAATATAGAGATAAATGTATCAACTATTTTCGGACTTCTGTAGGTCATCAGATAAACGTAGAGTGACAATATAGCGAGAAATATATCAACTATCATCGGACTTGTCGGTCACTAGATAAACATACAGTGACAATATAGAAAGAAATGTATCAACTATCATCGGACTTGTCGGTCACTAGATAAACATACAGTGAGAATATAGCGATAAATGTATCAACTATCATCGGACTTGTCGGTCATTACATAAACATATAGTGACAATATAGTGAGAAATGTATCAACTATCCTTGGACTCCTGTTGGTCAACTTACACAGTGAGCATGTATAGCCCGATGCCTGCGGATGGACACACAACAAAGAAAAGGATTGTGGCCACTCCCATCGCCAAGGTCACTTTGCTTATCGATGTTTCTGAAACAATATCAATAATTCGCTGTCAGTTTTGCTCGGTTTTTTTTTTAGCTTAGATTGAACAGGTTAATGATTACGCTCTATCTTTTCTTTAGGAGTCGTTTGTTGGTTAAGAGTTGCATCTATTTCTTAACAACCACATGCTTGTGGTAGAATATTTACAAATTTAAGTTATATTTTTATTTCCCTATATTTTTTATGCAGCGCGTTACCTTTGTTATCCTTCCTTTCCAAAACTCAATATCCATGACATAATCAGTAATGTGACGAATAACATGCTTAGTAACGTGCTACATATCATGATCAGTAACGTGCTGCATAACATAATGACTAACGTGCTATATTACATAATCAGTAACGTGCTGCATGACATAATCAGTAACTTGCTACATTACATAATCAGTAACGTGCTGCAAAATATAATCAGTAACAGGCTACATAACATGATTTAATGATTTTATTTGCATCATCTGTATTGATCCAATCTGAGTTGACGCGTACCTTAAAACCCATGATCATCTGGTGCTATCTTATTGTTGAACCAAAACGAACCATTTTCAGCCACAGAGAATGGTCTATAGTGCTAGCATATTATTCTACCGAAACAATGCTTTGTAACTAGAGAGATTGGGTCACGTTGCAAACATATTTTTCTAGGAAAAAAAACTTTTGCAAATCAGAGAGACTGAACCATGGTGCTAACGTACTTTTGAACCGAAATGAACTATTGGCAATCAGAGAGAATGGATCCTGGGGTTAACATATTGTTATGCGGTAATGAAACTTTGCAAGTCAGAGAGACTGGATCATAGTGTTAACATATTGTTACACGTTAATGAACCTTTGCAAGTCAGAGAGACTGGACCTTGGTGTTAACATATTGTTATACTGTAATGAACCTTTGCAAGTCAGTGAAACTGGATCATGGTGTTAACATACTGTTATACGGAAATGAACCGCTATACGGAAATGAACCTTTGCAAGACAGCGAGACTGGATCATGGTGTTAACATATTGTATGCGGTAATGAACCTTTTCAAGTAAGCGAGACTGGATCGTGGTGTTAACATATTGTTGTACGGTAATGAACCTTTTCAAGTCAGAGAGACTGGATCCTGGTGTAATAACATATTGTTATACGGTAATGAACCTTTGCAAGTAAGAAAGACTAGATCCTGGTGTTAACATATTGTTATACGGTAATGAACCTTTGCAAGTCAGAAAGACTAGATCCTGGTGTTAACATATTGTTATACGGTAATGAACCTTTGTAAGTCAGCGAAACTGGATCATGGTGTTAACATATTGTTATACGGTAATGAACCTTTGCAAGTCAGAGAAACTGGATCCTGGTGTCAACATATTGTTATACGGTAATGAACCTTTGCAAATCAGAGAGGCTGAATTATGATGTTAACTTATTTTTTTATGTTAAATAACCTTTGCAAGCCAGAGAGATTGGGTCACAGGCGTTAGAGGGACAAATGTTTAAACACCTGGTAGCACAATCCTTCCCACCATAACCAGTATGACATGCTGAGGAAAAGTTTTTAAATAAACAAAATGAAATATGTATATGTCGAAAATATAGGTGTGAAAATTAGAAAAGGTAGCACAATGCTGTTTTACCCAGAGGGAAGGTTTGATCATAAAACACTGTGGTGTGATTGTTTCTATCTTGTTATTATCACAGGCAATCATAGGAGTTCAGGCAGGTTAGAAACTGAAGGGTTTTTCTTTTCTTTGACATAAGATCTCTGCAGTTGTTTCCCTGATGCAGTCTTAGAGGTTTTTAAGCCTTTCTCGATCATTTTAAATCGAGAGTGACTAAAACTTAGGACAATAATTTTTTAAATATATTCTCAATCGGAAAATAAAAATGCCTCAAAATGGTAGCTAATTGAATTGAAACATTTCTTTTCCATACATCTCAAAAGAAACCAACAAGTTGAATTTTAGATTTATTTTTATTTGAACTTTGAATCGCATAATTTTCATCACAACTGTAAAACCTTTAATGTCAGTCTAACTTTGCGAAATAGTAATCTCCTTATTTGTATTAGCAAAGAAATTAATAAAAAAAAAATGAGAACAATCGAAATCATTGCTCAGATATATTTCGACACCCACAAGCATTGCAGAACAATCCATAGTAACCGCGTTTACATCCGGCGTCACAGGTGCCCAGCTGTCGAGCACACTCGCCACCATCACACATAGGAGGACAGTCGTGGCTGCAGTTCGGACCCCACTTCACTGGAGAGAGAGAGAGAGAGAGAGACAGACAGACAGACAGACAGACAGACAGACAGACAGACAGACAGACAGACAGACAGACAGACAGACAGACAGGCAGAGACAGACAGACAGACAGACAGACAGACAGACAGAGACAGAGAGAGAGGGAGAGGCAGAGAGAGAGAGACAAACAGACAGACAGACAGACAGACAGACAGAGAGACAGACAGACAGAGACAGAGAGAGACAGACAGACAGACAGACAGACAGACAGACAGACAGACAGAGACAGAGAGAGACAGACAGACAGACAGACAGACAGACAGAGACAGAGAGAGACAGACAGACAGAGACAGAGAGAGACAGACAGACAGACAGACAGACAGACAGACAGAGACAGAGAGAGAGAGAGAGAGAGAGAGAGACAGACAGACAGAGACAGACAGAGACAGAGAGACAGAGAGAGAGAGAGAGACAGACAGACAGACAGACAGACAGAGACAGAGACAGACAGACAGACAGACAGACAGACAGACAGACAGACAGACAGAGACAGAGACACAGAGAGAGAGAGAGAGACAGACAGACAGACAGAGACAGAGAGAGAGACAGAGACAGACAGACAGACAGACAGACAGATAGACAGACAGAGACAGACAGGCAGAGACAGACAGACAGACAGACAGACAGACAGAGACAGAGACAGAGAGAGAGAGGGAGAGGCAGAGAGAGAGAGACAAACAGACAGACAGACAGAGACAGAGACAGAGATACGGAGAGATACAGTGATTGGCCCTTGAAACATGCCATGGAATGTGTATGCATTGTGAAAAGTAATAAAATCCGTGGGGAAACAGTCTTCTCCCTCAACACAGACAAGGCAGCTTAAAACCCACTTAGGACTACTGGTAACTGAGCAGAAGACAGTTTGGTAAGGTTTTTTTTTTTCACGGATAGACTTCAAAGCTTTACTCCATATTAGAGGAGAAATTCTAAATGATCGTAAATTATCAGGTTACCTGGAGCATTGTTTTCGCAAAAACTATGGAATTTTACTATTTTTTTTATTTCTCTTCTCAATAATATAGACCTCTTTATTTCCACCCTCTTTCTGTCTCCCGCGCCCTATATTATTATGGTCTTCCTCCACTCAACCCAGAGTGAAGATGATGCATTATTCTGTCCCGAACAGAACTTGGAATACACCAGAGCAAATTCTGCTCTTATTCCAGAGCATAGGCGAATCACTGCTTTAAGGGGAGATTATTAGCATTTCACATGGTGCCTTGGTAAAGTCGTGTAACTGTTTTTTTTAGGAAATTGCGCCAAGAAAAGGGATAACTTTCCGAACCGATGTTAACATGAGATGTGATTGGGTTCGAACCACTATTCCACTCTGCGGCGAACCTAGCTAGAGGTGTACAAGTCTTTAGCTCTAGTAACTAATGCATGGGGCTCTTCTCCATGTTGGTCACCGGGTAACCGTTAGAACCGACTGCGACCCGCAGCCCGGCGGACAGTCAGAATCCGTGGCATTTAGAGGAATTGGAATTGGAAAAGCGCGAGTCAGGGCCCCAGAGTCACAGCTTTCCGCATAGCCTCTCTAGCTACAATATGAGAGTCCAGATTTATTCCTGCGGTTTGACGGACTTGGAGATCCATGAGTCCAACTTACACTTGCGGCACGGCTGTATCTTGTGTGTACAGGCCAGCTGGGTATGATCAGCTCTGTCAATCTTACATTTGAGACTGGCATTGTCTAGAATTGGGTCTTCACAATGTCTGGGCTCAGAAACAAATTGACAAGACGGTGTTAAAATCGTAATGAAGAATTGTAGGTTTGTTTATGTCTTAGTGTTTTTTAAATACAGAGACCACAACAGGTCAACGTTGTTCAGCAGAAGATTGGACATTTTAGAAGTTCACCAGTTGTTCAAGTCAGGAAATTCATCATTAATTACGGTTTGCACGTGGTGTTTCAGTCGCCAAGTTTGGCACGCTGCACACCTTAACTTTCTGACAAAGGAAACCGCTTCGTGTCCCCCATTCTCCGTTCCCTCGTCTCCAACTCCTTCAGATAAACGATTGTCGTCATGTCTAACGAGTCGTCACAAAGTCACAAGTTTCGCAGGAGAGAATGGAACTATTACCAATAGTCATTGCGAGTAAAAGGAAGAAGGAAACATTTTCTGTGCGTGTTATGAATCTACTCCTGGAAGCTCATGGACATTTCGAACTTAATCCTTATTCTTTATTTTAAATCCACATGTGATCTTTCCGACCTGAACAATTTCTTTTTTTCTTGATTTATACACAATTTTTATGCTGTTTATGAACAAGACGTGGTCGTTGACCATTTGTGTGTGTATATATGTGGTTTCAATGATCAAGATCATATTAATAGCTTCAACAATTCACATGCTATGATCCAGGTGTCCTCATTTATTTTGATTTATATATACGTCATTCATACCTAGATCTTAATATGAACCGTAATTTAATAATATTTTATTTCAGGCCTACACTTTACAGACTTTACAATTATTTTTTTCTAATTGTGCTCTTTCTGCGGACCTTACTATTTACCTTTTTTATGCATTTTTTTTCTGGCCTAAACCTGGCCATTTGTATTCATTTAAACATATACAATTTCTGACCTGGACCTTACCATTTCCTTGATTTAAAGTAACTTTCTATCTTTAAATTTTGGTATATATTATGTTCTTTTTTGTCTTGATTTTACCATTTGCTTTGATCTATACAAAAATCATTTGGGCTTAGATCTTGACATTTACCTTCATCTTTATAAATACCCTTTTGGCTTTAACCTCTCCATTTACTTAGATCTATATAAATGTCCTTTCTTACCTAGACCATGCCATTTACCTTGATCTGAATTAATATCCTTTTAGCCCTAAGCCTCCCCATTTACCTTGATCTATATAAATGTCCTTCTTTACTAGGTCTTACCATTTACCTTGATCCGAATTAATGTCCTTTTTGCCCTTGGCCTCACCATTTACCTTGATTTATGTAAATGTCTTTACTTACCTAGACCTTGCCATTTACCTTGATCTGAATAAATATCAGTTTTGGCCTAGATTTTATCATTTACCCTGATCGATTCAAGTGCCTTTTTCTGACCTAAACTTACCATTTGCCCTGATCTACATAACTATAAATCTACTCCAGATCTTACCATTTTAGCTAGATTTGTATAGATATCACTTCTGCCCTTGACCTTACCAGTTACCTTAATCTAAAAAATGTCCTTTCTGCCTTGACCTTACCAGTTACCTTAACCTATATTAATATCCTGTCTGTTCTTGACCTTACCAGTAACCTTAATCTATATTAAAAATGTCCATTCTGACCTTGACCTTACAAGTTACCTTAATCTATATAAATGTTCTTTCTGGCCTTGACCTTACCAGTTACCTTTATATATATATATATATATATATATATATATATATATATATATATATATATGTTTTTTCTGGATGTGACCTTACCATTTACCTTAATCTATAGAAAAGTCCTTTCTGCCTTGACCTTACCACCAGTTACCTTAATCTATATAAATGTCCTTTCTGGCTATCACAAAGCCATGAGCTCCACTCGTCCCGCGAATACACACCTGTCACAAAACGGGAATTAAAAAAAAAACATTAAAAAGCAAAGAAAGAATAATGTCTAAAAGTCCAAGACAAACTTCATGGATCGATAGAACGTTCTGAGCGTCTCTAGTGTTCTGGCAAAGTCTATAGTTAGGTAGAACGTCCTGAGCGTCTCTAGTGGTCAAGCTATGCGTATGGTTAGATAGAGCATCCAGAGCGTCTCTATTGTTCTCGCTAAGTGTATGTTTAGATAGAACGTCCTGAGTGTCTCTAGTGTTCTCTATAAGTGTATCTTTAGATAAAACGTCCTGAGCGTCTCTAGTTTTCTCGCTAAGTGTATGGTTAGATAGAACGTTCTGAGCGTGTCTAGTTTTCTCTATAAGTGTATGGTTAGATAGAAAGTCCTGAGTGTCTCTAGTGTTCTCTATAAGTGTATGGTTAGATAGAAAGTCCTGAGTGTCTCTAGTGTTCTCTATAAGTGTATGGTTAGATAGAATGTCCTGAGTGTCTCTAGTGTTCTCTATAAGTGTATGATTACATAGAGCGTCCTGAGCGTCTCTAGTGGTCAAGCTATGAGTATGGTTAGATAGAGCATCCAGAGCGTCTCTATTGTTCTCGCTAAGTGTATGGTTAGATGGAGCGTCCTGAGCGTCTCTAGTGGTCTTGCTATGCGTATGGTTAGATAGAGCATCCAGAGCGTCTCTAGTGGTCTTGCTATGCGTATGGTTAGATAGAGCATCCAGAGCGTCTCTATTGGTCTTGCTATGCGTATGGTTAGGTAGAACGTCCTGAGCGTCTCTAGTGGTCTTGCTATGCGTATGGTTAGGTAGAGCATCCAGAGCGTCTCTATTGGTCTTGCTATGCGTATGGTTAGGTAGAACGTCCTGAGCGTCTCTAGTGTTCTTGCTATGCGTATGGTTAGATAGAACGTCCTGAGCGTCTCTAGTGTTCTTGCTATGCGTATGGTTAGATAGAACGTCCTGGGCGTCTCTAGTGTTCTCTATAAGTGTATGGTTAGATAGAACGTCCTGGGCGTCTCTAGTGTTCTCTATAAGTGTATGATTACATAGAGCGTCCTGAGCGTCTCTAGTGTTCTCTATAAGTGTATGGTTAGATAGAAAGTCCTGAGTGTTTCTAGTGTTCTCTATAAGTGTATGGTTAGATAGAACGTCCTGAGTGTCTCTAGTGTTCTCTATAAGTGTATGATTACATAGAGCGTCTTGAGCGTCTCTATTATTCTCTCTAAGTGTATGGTTAGATAGAACGTCCTGAGTGTCTCTGGTCTTCTCTATAAGTGTATGGTTAGATAGAACATCCTGAGTGTCTCTAGTGTTCTCTATAAGTGTATGGTGAGATTGAACGTCCTGAGTGTCTCTAGTGTTCTCTATAAGTGTATGGTTAGATAGAACGTCCTGAGTGTCTCTAGTGTTCTCTATAAGTGTATGGTTAGATAGAACGTCCTGAGTGTCTCTAGTGTTCTCTATAAGTGTATGGTTAGATAGAGCGTCCTGAGCGTCTCTATTATTCTCTCTAAGTGTATGGTTAGATAGAACGTCCTGAGTGTCTCTAGTGTTCTCTATAAGTGTATGGTTAGATAGAACGTCCTGAGTGTCTCTAGTGTTCTCTATAAGTGTATGGTTAGATAGAACGTCCTGAGTGTCTCTAGTGTTCTCTATAAGTGTATGGTTAGATAGAACGTCCTGAGTGTCTCTAGTGTTCTCTATAAGTGTATGGTTAGATAGAACGTCCTGAGTGTCTCTAGTGTTCTCTATAAGTGTATGGTTAGATAGAACGTCCTGAGTGTCTCTAGTGTTCTCTATAAGTGTATGGTTAGATAGAACGTCCTGAGTGTCTCTAGTGTTCTCTATAAGTGTATGGTTACATAGAGCGTCCTGAGCGTCTCTATTCTTCTCTCTAGGTGTATGGTTAGATAGAACGTCCTGAGTGTCTCTAGTGTTCTCTATAAGTGTATGGTTAGATAGAACGTCCTGAGTGTCTAGTGTTCTCTATAAGTGTATGGTTAGATAGAATGTCCTGAGTGTCTCTAGTGTTCTCTATAAGTGTATGGTGAGATTGAACGTCCTGAGTGTCTCTAGTGTTCTCTATAAGTGTATGGTTAGATAGAACGTCCTGAGTGTCTCTAGTGTTCTCTATAAGTGTATGGTTAGATAGAACGTCCTGAGTGTCTCTAGTGTTCTCTATAAGTGTATGGTTAGATAGAACGTCCTGAGTGTCTCTAGTGTTCTCTATAAGTGTATGGTTAGATAGAACGTCCTGAGTGTCTCTAGTGTTCTCTATAAGTGTATGGTTATATAGAATGTCCTGAGTGTCTCTAGTGTTCTCTATTAGTGTATGGTTAGATAGATCGTCCTGAGTGTCTCTAGTGTTCTCTATAAGTGTATGGTTAGATAGAACTTCCTGAGTGTCTCTAGTGTTCTCTATAAGTGTATGGTTATATAGAACGTCCTGAGTGTCTCTAGTGTTCTCTATAAGTGTATGGTTAGATAGAACGTCCTGAGTGTCTCTAGTGTTCTCTATAAGTGTATGGTTAGATAGAACGTCCTGAGTGTCTCTAGTGTTCTCTATAAATGTATGGTGAGATTGAATGTCCTGATTGTCTTTAGTGTTCTCTATAAGTGTATGGTTAGATAGAACGTCCTGAGTGTCTCTAGTGTTCTCTATAAGTGTATGGTTAGATAGAACGACCTGAGTGTCTCTAGTGTTCTCTTTAAGTGTATGTTTACATAGAGCGTCCTGAACGTCTCTATTCTTGTCGCTTAGTGTATAGTTAGATAGAGACTCCTGAGCGTCTCTATTGTTCTCTCTAAGTGTATGCTTAGATAGAACATCCTGAACGTCTCTAGTGTACTCGCTAAGTGTACGGTTAGAGGCAACACGTGTGAAGTCTAAACTTATGGAGATAGAAACAAAATACAAATTTACTAGTATCAGAGCAGAATGTTGGCCTAAAGCTAGTTCTGGGCAGTAAAAAAACAAAAGTTTACTAGGGGCAAAATTCTTGCAAAAAAAATTACCAGCTAGTTCTGGGCAAAGTGGCGAAAAAAATCAAAGAAACGTCCATTTTATCTAATCAGGTGAAGCGAAATGTCATTGTTTATTGATTAACTTTCTCCTTTAGCTTTATTGCTTTTTTGATTACATAAAAACCTCCTGTTTACTTCCCAGACGTTAGAACGTTATCAACTTAAATGTGATTCGCGTAATGGTTTGTTTGTTGTTTGTTTGATTGATTTTTGGTGTTTTTTTTATGTTTCCGAGGATTGGATATTTTTTGCAAAGATATTTCCATTAATTAGGTGTGAAGCTGATTAAAAAGATAAAAGATGAGAGAACATTCTAAATACAGCATTCATCTGCCTGGAGATGTTATTAAAGTCTTCGTCAGTCCGAGATGTAGGAAGAGACATTCATATCTCACTAGAATCGTCTTCAGTGTTATCCCAAAAACCGTTACGGGTTGAGATCTTTTTTCATGCTTTAATTTGTTTATAAATCACAGGCTAAGAACTAACTTTAATGATTTATAGTGTCACGTGGACTTGCCGGCTGGTCTCAGTAGATGCTTAGAAATAATAAAAGTCTGCTTGCTGCAAGAGCTGTTGCATTGTCTGCGACTTAATGATAGGTTTAAAAGAAATAATAAATGGGTGAAAATAGAAAATTCTTCAAATAAGGTAATTAAGCTATAAAATATTTGATATTTGTGGCACTGTAATTCTTGAACGGACTCTGACTGTCAGACTAACCAAGCTGGGAAGCCATCTTGATCTCCGTTCCGTATACTCTAGGCCTGTCAGAGCGGCCATTTTGATTTATCGAAAAAATTCTCCATTTTGATTTTTTTTTTCCTTACAATTTTGTTGTGAGTATGAAAACAGGAAAAGAGACCAGTAAAGAAAACCAAAATTATTTTTGTCTCTTTAAACCTTTTAGGTTTCGGGTTGCAAACATGATTGCTTCATGTGTTTTCAAGAACTTCAAGCCTAGTGAGAACGTTGACTTTGAGCTTGCAGCCAAAGAAGAGAAAAAGTTCCGGCATGATGTGATGAACCTTTTGTAAAACTCATACTTGATCGATATTAGAATAGCAGCATCCATCAAGTTTCAGCAATCTTTAGGTAACTTAGTGGAAATAAAACTAAAAAGCAGACATAAGCTGGGTGATAGCTAGAGGTAGATATGTAAGAAACCAAGCCAAGGGTACAGCTGTTCAGAGACGATCAGATCAAACGACACGATATCCGAGCCAAGAATTGAACTAGGACGCCCTACTTGTTAGTCCACAGCTCGACCGCTTGAGCTGTTTACTTGAGTATTTCACACCATCCAAAAGTAGCTCGATCGCACAGTTAACAAATCTAGACGCGGGATTTATATTGGCCACTAAAATCTATCCTTCTCACACAGTATTATACAACCAGCCAAAGTGGGTGTATTGAAATAACTAAAGCATCGTTACAGCAAAAATGGGATTAGAGAATTGATAAAAATTTTGAAGGAGTGAGCACATGACTTCTAGACTTGCCTTCGAGCAAAGTTTCACTAAGTGGCCAAATACTTTTACCCGTTTTTCAAAAACTTTACCTTTGTGGCTTTCATCATATTGTTCCATGTGGTCATTGATACCTGAGGAGGAAAGAGTTGTATCGAATTTTAAGCGTTATCCAAACCTCACCATGCCACATGTTATTGATCAATTTTGTTACTTTCACAAGTATTCTTTGTGTTTAGAGGTAGAACAGTGGCATTGCTTGCTCTACTGCTACTATTACTACTACTGCTACTACTACTACTACTGCTACTACTACTACTACTACTACTACTACTACTACTACTACTACTACTACTACTACTACTACTACTACTACTACTACTACTACTACTACTACTACTACTACTACTACTACTACTACTACTACTACTACTACTACTACTACTACTACTACTACTACTACTACAACTACAATTTCGTCAGCTACAACTGCAGCTGTTACTACTGCTGCTGATACTGCTAAGTGATGCCGCTATCGTCACTAATACTAAGACTGCATTAAATAACTGAATAGAATGTACCTCAGCACAAATACCCCAGCATGAGCCGCTTTGTATCTCTCTTGTTGCCTTCCCTTTGATTATTTTTGTTTCTAATAACTCTTGTTTCACAAGTCCTATCTCTGTGATATCACAGTTTCTTCATAAGTTTATAAGATGATTGCGCTTTACAAGATGAATGCAATATTAGAATTGACTCATAACTTCTTAATACTCATAATGATTGGGCTTAAGCTACAGTCTACCACGGTCTGATGCGTGTATGTATGCTGTAAAATAAGAAGCTGTAGCTTTTAGATGTGGTGAAGGCGTACCCATGTGAGCATCTTCCGGTATGGAGTTGTCACAGAGGTGAGGCGGATCATGCTGAGACCTCATTTCAAAATGACAGTTGCATTCAGCCTGGTGGATGACGTGGAAGAGACGAGAGAAGGTGAGTAATCGAGAAGAGGGGGGAATAGAAACAGACACACATACACACATAGAGAGAAAAATTGAAAGACAGAGAGATAGAAAGAGAGAGAGAGAGAGAGAGAGAGAGAGAGAGGGGGGAGGGAGAGAGAGAGGGAGGTAGAGACGGACAGATAGACATAAAAACAGAGATGGGCGATGAGTTTGAAAGACCTTTTACAGACAGGTTAACCAGATGAGATGTGACAGCTAGTATCAGAGTTCAGGACAACCACTAGAAGCCATTAGGCTCTACAGGAAATACTCCTAGAGCTGGTGAAATGTTACAACTAGTATCAGAGTTCAGGACAACCACTAGAAGCCATTAGGTTCTACAGGAAATACTCCTAGAGCTGGTGAAATGTTACAACTAATATCAGAGTTCAGGACAACCACTAGAAGCTATTAGGTTCTACAGCAAACACTCCTATTGAAGACCATCATAGAGCATCACGTGGTAATCTTCACTAAGTCGGTGGAATGTTGTTTGGCGAAGTTTGGTCTTTTTAACTTATATAAAAATTATGAAACTGATTGGCTCATATTGATTTCTTTATGAAAAGATGTCGCTTAAGCTTACAAGAAATTTACATTATTCGAATGTTTTTTCACAAGATTCATGGTTCCATCTCGTCCTTGTTGGACGATCTGTTCTACACAGAGTTAGACTGTGTTGGACGTGCGTTTTACCTCCGAGTCTATCTCCCACAAGGACACACACTTGATGACAGAGAAAAATGGGAGAAAGAAAATTATCCAAAATGCTCCATTGTCCTATCTAGTCTACTGTTATGAGATATGAATCTCTGCCGTTTTTGTTGTTGTTGTTTTTTATGTTCCTGATGTTGTTGTTCCTTTTGTTGTAATTAGTTTTGGGAAAGCTGCTTAGCTGGTTATGAAATTCAAATGATAATTATTTTAAAAAAATAATTTTGCGATTAAAATTAAATCTGATTTAAATTAAACTTTGAAAATTTTAGTTTTTTAAGGGATGCATGTTGAAATTTGGAACATGTGGTGGTAAAGATGTTAGAGTACCTTTAATGTAAATTCTATGATTATTCAAATTCTCTTTTTTGTTCAGCATTGAGTATCGCCTCACCATAAGCACCGAGAAACTCTATATATTTATCTAAACTAGTCTTTAAATTGATATCGGTCTGTGTTTAGAATCCTTCTGATCATAGTTTTACAATCGTTTTTGCTTGAAAGATGCGAGGTTACAGGCCAAACAACTTGGTGATAATATGAAAGGAAGTAGCGAGTTTGGGGCCAAACAACTTGGCGATAATATGAAAGAAAGTCATGCATTTAAACAGAACCAAAGTGGTATCGACTAGGGTTTAGTATCACATAGAGATATTGTTTGATGTTGCAGTCACCTCGACATCAGTGTGTCTGGATCCCAGCTCCGATAACACAGTACTGTGCCCCTTTCTGTAGAAGGCCTCTAGGAAAACCATGAACCATCCACTTGCTGACAGAAACCTGTACATCCCTGGCCCAGAAATGTTGACACGGCTGTACTCATAGTAGTACACTGCCTGCTCCACAGTCAGGGCTATGTTCGCTCTACACAGTAGGTGGGGCAATCAGGAGGAAAACGCTGATTTCGTTACTAGTTCAAAACAATCTAGGAACGACAGAAGCCCAATTCTATCAACTCTGCTCCACAAACATTATTCAGAGTCCTGCTATAAATTTAGGCACTTCCGTCCATATTTTTGTTTAAGGACAGTAAGTAAGAATAAATCCAAAGCTATTTGTAGTTCCTTTTAATTTGTTACTATCATCTTCCTATAAAGAATGTCCATTGCTAGTTGTGTTTGGACGTGGATATGGCAACAATTTGTTATCCTTTTGAAGAAGCATTCAAGTACGCAGGTAAATGGGGCAGTACAAATGAGTATTCATATAAATGGTGGAGTACATGTGAGTATTCAGGCATATGGGGCAGTACACATGCATGCAAATGGGGGAGTACAGGTGACTATTCAGACAAATGGGGATGATATGTAATTATTCCGACAAAGAGGGGAGTACAGGTGACCATTCAGACAAACAGAGGAGTGCACGTGAGTATTCAGGCAAATGGGGGAGTATAGGTTAATGTTCAGGCCAATGGGGGATTACAAGCGAGTATTTAGGCAAATGGGACAGTACAGGTGAGTATTCAAGCAAATGAGGAAGTACAGATGAGCATTCAGGCAAATGGGGGAGTATAAGTGAATATTCTAGGATATGGGGGATGACATGTAATTATTCCGACTAGAAGGGGAGCACAGATGAGTACTCAGACGAATAGGAATAATCAGGCAAATGGGGAGAACAGGTGAGTACTCAGGGAAATGGGGAGAGCAGGTGAGTACTCAGGGAAATGGGGAGAGCAGGTGAGTATTGAGGCAAATGGGGAGAACAGGTGAGTACTCAGGCAAATGAAGAGAACAGGTGAGTACTCAGGCAAATGGAAAGAACAGGTGAGTATTCAGGCAAATGGGGAAAACAGGTGAGTATTCAGGCAAATGGGGAGAACAGGTGAGTATTCAGGCAAATGGGGGAAAACAGGTGAGTATTCAGGCAAATGGGGAGAGCAGGTGAGTACTCAGGCAAATGGGGAGAACAGGTGAATACTCAGGCAAATAGGGATAACAGGTGAGTACTCAGACAAATGGGGAGAACAGGTGAGTATTCGGGCAAATGGGGAGAACAGGTGAGTACTCAGGCAAATGGGGAGAACAGCTGAGTACTCAGGCAAATGGGGAGAACAGGTGAGTACTCAGGCAAATGGGGAGAACAGGTGAGTATTCAGGCAAATGGGGGAGAACAGGTGAGTATTCAGGCAAATGGGGGAGAATAGGTGAGTGTTCAGGCAAATGGGAGAGTATTGGTAAGTTGTAGTTTATCATAAAGTGGGTCATCTGGACAGCGATCCATGTCCTCTTTAGTGGCTATTCTCAGCAACTTTGGTCAGACCTCTTGGAAACATTTTAGACTTCCTGGTGCTGCAGTGTCCCATACTTGGCGCGTATCTTTCCCAGTAATATTTTTAAACTGTTTTTGCGGGAAAGTTGCGAGATGCACGGCCAAACAACGTTCCAGTGATAATATGAGAGGAAGCAGGGTCTTCAAACAGAACGAGACTTTTAGCGTTGGATAATAATGTCAGTTGTACAGAACCAGATTTATTTTCCTTTTTGTTCTCTGCTTGAATAAGGATTTATCACAAAACATAAACGAATAACAGAGAGCTCTCAGAAGAAGTGGGCAAACAAAGCGGGGCATATGAAAAATCAATGATTTTTTAATTTAAAAAGGAACAAAGCTTGAATTAAATTTAAAAGAGAAAGCAAAAAAAATTAACATAAAAAACCTACCCGTTTTTCGAGAAGCTGATACTTGCCATTTCAGCAATGATACATATAATGTGAAAATAATAATCCCAAGAAGGCTTAGGGGCGTGGCTGTAGATAAACATGTGTCATCAATAAAAATGTTTTATATGTTAATAGAACTGAATCGTTTACTAAAGTTATGAAAGTTAAAATGATCAAAAAACTGACAAACGTATATCTACTTTGTTTCGAATGTTTTGCTCGCTATCAGTGTTATTGATTTTCAAACATTTTCTTTTGTTTTTATTTTTTTTGCTCTCGGTTAATCTTGTCCTTACACGGCTATTGGTATAAAGATTTCCTTCTAACATTTCATATAGAAAAGGGAAATGAAAGTTTTGTACCTAAAGCGTTCCTCTCACTATATATTGCTTCGAGAAACATTCTAATATGTATCTATCAAAATCTCTAACAACAATACAGTTCTAGCGAAATGGCCCACCCACCTCCACATAAAGATGTTGTCAAAGTGGGACACCGGTGGCAGATGGGAAATGCCCAGAGCAGATTGGCCTTGGTATTTAGTGTGGAACAACAGGACGGCTGACGCACGCACACCAACACACACTTTGAGAAACTTGACTTGATCCGACGGCTGAAACTTGAACTAGAAAGAAAATAATCACGGCGTTAAACTTGAACTGAAAAGGTAATAATCTCAGGGTTAAACTTGAACAAAGAAGGAAATAATCTCGAGGTTAAACTTAAACTGAATAGGTTATAATCTCAGGGTTAAACTTGAATTAAGAAGGAAATAATCTCGGGGTTAAACTTGAATTGAAAAGGTAATAATCTCATGGTTAAACTTGAACTGAAAAGGTAATAATCTCAGGGTTAAACTTGAACTGATAAGGTAATAATCTCAGGGTTAAACTTGAACTGACAAGGTAATAATCTCAGGGTTAAACTTGAACTGACAAGGTAATAATCTCAGGGTTAAACTTGAACAAAGATGAAAATAATCTCAGGGTTAAACTTGAACTAAGAAGGAAATAATCTCGGGGTTAAACTTAGGCTGACAAGAGATAATCTCGGGGTTAAACTTGGGCTGACAAGAAATAATCTCGGGGTTAAACTTGGGCTGACAAGAAATAATCTCGGGGTTAAACTTGGGCTGACAAGAAATAATCTCAGGGTTAAACTTGAACTAAGAAGGAAATAACCTCAGGATTAAACTTGGGCTGAAAAGAAATAATCTCGGGGTTAAACTTGAATTGAAAAGAAATATTCTCGGGGTTAAGCTTGAACTTAATTCATTTTTAAAATTGCGTGAGGATTTTTGTTTTAATTTTTCATTAGCAAAACTCGATGTTTTCAGTGGGGAGGGCAAGTACCAAATTAATGTGAGGATTGTTTATACAGATGAATGGTCAGGAAAAGCAACCAAATTAATGTGTAGAATGTTGATATAATGGTGAGGAAAGTAACAAATTAATGTGTAGAATGTTGATATAATGGTGAGGAAAGTAACAAATTAATGTGTAGAATGTTGATATAATGGTGAGGAAAGTAACAAATTAATGTGTAGAATGTTGATATAATGGGGAGGAAAGTAACAAATTAATGTGTAGAATGTTGATATAATGGTGAGGAAAGTAACAAATTAATGTGTAGAATGTTGATATAATGGTGAGGAAAGTAACAAATTAATGTGTAGAATGTTGATATAATGGGGAGGAAAGTAACAAATTAATGTGTAGAATGTTGATATAATGGTGAGGAAAGTAACAAATTAATGTGTAGAATGTTGATATAATGGTGAGGAAAGTAACAAATTAATGTGTAGAATGTTGATATAATGGTGAGGAAAGTAACAAATTAATGTGTAGAGCGTTGAAACAATGGTTTGGGAATCAACCAAATTCATGTGTAGATTTTTGATACAATGGTGAGGAAAAGCAACCAAATTAATGTGTAGATTATTGATACAATGGTGAGGGGAAGCAAACAAATAAATGTGTAGAGTGTTGATACCATGGTGAGGGGGACTAACCAATTTAATGTGTAGAATATTGATACAATAGTGAGGAAAGTAGCCAAATTAATGTTAGAGGGTTGACGCAATTGTGAGGGAAATCAACCAAATTAATGTTTAGATTGTTGAGACAATGATGAGGGAAAGCAACCAAATTAATGTTTAGATTGTTGAGACAATGATGAGGGAAAGCAACCAAATTAATGTTTAGATTGTTGAGACAATGATGAGGGAAAGCAACCAAATTAATGTTTAGATTGTTGAGACAATGATGAGGGAAAGCAACCAAATTAATGTTTAGATTGTTGAGACAATGATGAGGGAAAGCAACCAAATTAATGTTTAGATTGTTGAGACAATGATGAGGGAAAGCAACCCGGTCATGTGAAGAGTGTTGATACCATGGTGAGAGAGACTAACCAAATTAATCTGTGGATTGTTGATACAATAGTGAAGGGATGTAATTAAATTATGAGTAGTTTATTGATACAATGATGAGGGAAAACAACCAAATTAATGTGTAGATTGTTGAGACAATGATGAGGGAAAGCAACCAGGTCATGTGAAGAGTGTTGATACCATGGTGAGAGAGACTAACCAAATTAATCTTTCGATTGTTGATACAATAGTGAAGGGATGTAATTAAATTATGAGCAGTTTGTTGATACAATGATGAGGGAAAACAACCAAATTAATGTGTAGATTGTTGAGACAATGATGAGGGAAAGCAACTAAATGAATGTGTAGATTATTCATACAATGGTGAGGGGAAGCAAACAATTAATGTGCAGAGTGTTGATACAATAGTGAGGGGAATTAACCAAATTAATCTTTCGATTGTTGATACAATAGTGAAGGGATGTAATTAAATTATGAGTAGTATGTTGATAGAATGATGAGGGAAAACAACCAAATTAATGTGTAGTTTGTTGATACAATGATGAGGGAAAGAAACTAAATTAATGTGTAAATTATTGATACAATGTTGAGGGAAAGCAACCAAATTAGTATGTAGATTTTTGTAGCAGATTTTGATGGGAGTGATCTGTTAGGCTCTGTTTGTCTAGGCGTATGGAGATATACACAGCCAATCACACGACTTGACCGTAGAAATAAGTCTGAGGTACGCAAGTAACAATTGCAGAATGTTTAATCCAACACAAGAGCTTGACTCTATAATCACTGCACACTCTTAAACTCACAGTAGATAGACAAACTCACTGTAGGTTAACTTGATGTTGACTGAATTTACATAATTTCGACTCTGATTTATACAAAATCTCGTCGAATCATCCAGAATAGGAATTACATAAATCGTAAGAGAATATTCTTGGTACAAGTCACTAGCAATTAGCAACCAATCAAAACAAAGGTAAACAAAGGGTGACGAGATCATTACTATGCTAGAACTAAGTCGGAGATTCCAGAAGAATCTTGACCATACAAGTGCGGGCTGTGTGCAATAAACAAAACTAAGTTCTTAGGCTTGAAATACAAACATTATACAACTAAAGAAAACAATGTACATAGATCTAGTCGATCCGCTACCCAAAATTACCTACCACAAAAGGGTGAGGAAATGAATAGATCGACTTATAGCACAATTCGTTATTGATTGATACAATGGTAAGGGAATGCAACCAAATTACGAGTAATATGTAGGGTGTTGTTGCCATGGGTTTTTACCTGCTGAGGTAAACAAACATCCTCAATTTATTGCTTCTCACCTCGTGGTCTACGGTGTTGTTCGGCTTGAAGATTTCGGTCATTCGGTGAGCGAATTTTGAGTTGTGTCTCCAGTATGTAGATTTGATCGGCCTGTTATGTGTGGCCCGGTTAACGTCACTGAACTCCACCGTGATGCGGATGGACACATCAGTGAGTAGCGGGTTGGTAGGCAGAGGGAACACGAACTTCCGGTCCCATTTCTTTACTGGTAAAAACTGGACTGGAGCAGCAAAAAATAGTGTAAAGAGATTAGGTTGCGAAAATATGTATTTTTGAAATGAAAGAAACAAATCTGAAAACGTTTGAGTTTGAGAGTATACGTTATAATGTTTCCGTTGAAAGAGCTTAAACATGTTCTCATGTCAGCATAGTGGCTTATCTGTAAATTAAAGATCGCTTGCAACATATAATTATCTCATCTTTGATAAAGGCAACCCCTAAAACCTTACTGGAGGCATAGCCGAATGATTTGACGTTCTTTTTGCCTTTTGTTTGACCTGTCTCCGACATGACCATCACCGGTTTGGTAGCCATCACAAGATGTCCTGTACAGATACACACCTTGCTTTAAGAGGATGTAAACGTGTCATAGAAAGCATTCAGTCCGCACTGGCTGTTTTGGCAAACAAAGGATGTTTAGCTAGGGGTATATTTCTGAATGTTCGTGAATACTTTCAGAGCCTTGAACTAAACTTATGTCGTCACTTCGTGATACTGATACAGCCACTACCACTGTTGCTACTACTACTACTACTACTACTACTACTACTACTACTACTACTACTACTACTACTACTACTACTACTACTACTACTACTACTACTACTACTCCTCCTACTACTACTACTACTACTCCTACTACTACTACTACTACTACTACTACTACTACTACTACTACTACTACTACTATAACTACTTCTATTACTATTACTTATATATACTGCTAGCTCTTCTACTGCTACTGCTTTTCATCTTTTTCTTTTACTATTCGTGCTAATAATGTTGTTGCTGTTGTAAACATAAATGCAACAGAAAAAAAATTCTGTTATCAGTTCTACTTACAGCTGCTTCTGTTGCAGCCGCCATCATTCTATAACAAATTGTTCTCTTGCTAGAACTCATTTGATTGCCGTCATCCACTTCACTTGACCAACAATACTACCTTAAACGAGCCGTAAAACTAGATTGTTTTAGTTTGAAATAATTATTAATAACAGCTTAGAATGGTCTGAACCTGTTGCTCTGCGTTTTGCTACACTCTGTGAGGATAGACCAGAAGATAGCAAGGAGCGATACACAAGTGGTTTCCTTACCTGAAGTTCCATCTGGTTCAAAAAATGCTTCGTACCTAGGATTTATATGAAAAACAATAATTTTTAATATGAAATTATTTTTTCAATCTCCAGAATTTCAACGGCTTGTGAGACTTTTAAACACAGTTTATTTTTCAAACAATCAATTTTAACAATGGCAGGCTCAGTCATGTGTCTCTGTACAAGACTCGTAGAGTTCCGGAATTTCTTTCATACGGAGCAGAGCAACATTGATCAGGTTAGTTTTGAACATCTAGAGTCCCTAGTTCAACTAATTAGGGTGAGCGGTTCGAATCCTCAACAAGATGTGGTTGCCGTTTTTCATAGGATCACATTATTGGAGAGATTGAAGCGTACGAGAAAAAAATTATTTACTGATTTAGGTTACGTTAAGAATTCTTTTATAGCCGTTCATGTAAGAATAAACAATGCATAGAGCTGTGGCCTCTCGAGGGAGGACTAGCGGCCCCTTTATTCGAATCTGCATGGCCTACATGATGATGGGTATTAAAGAGAATCTTTAGAAAGGTTGGAACTTCTAGCAGAGAGTAGCCAACTTTTGCTGTATTTAAACAAATGACGTGAACAAATGTTTTACTTTCCCAACAGCCAGGTCTCATGAAACGGGCAGGTCCTGAGAAAATGAGGAGAAAGTGTTGATCAGAGCTAATTATTGATTTTAGGTGAAATAAATCGATTCATTAAAATAAATAAAGACAACGTCTGTATAAAAAAGATTGAATAGTATTTAAGTTGCAGTCGTGAGACATGGAGACAAAGAGAAGGAGGAAACTAGAACCATTCAGAGAAATCGAGTGAGAGAGAGCTGAGAGAGAGAGAGAGAGAGAGAGAGAGAGAGATCCGAAAACAGCAAGTGAGACAGAGAAAGCAACACAAATAGGAAGGCGAACAACCCAAAGGATTCAAATAGAGATAGAGGGATATATATATATATATATATATATATATACAGAGAGAGGAGAGAGAGAGGGGGGGGGGGTATAATAATTCTCCAGTTTTCATCCTTTTTCGGTTACAATCATTATCTAGTCGATCTAGAAATCTAGCAATAGTACCCCTATTTCTCATGGGGTCTTGACAATCTTTATTGAACTATAGTTAGCCTAATAAAGATGAAAGTAAAATGCACTTGATTTAAGCTGCCTGGCCCACCCAGCTCATTGACTGTGTGAGGTACGTGTAGTTTGTGTCACCCACCTGGCCTGATGGTTCTTGAAGTGCTGGAAATCCTTGTGGGCGTGGCTACAGTCTGAGATGTCCAGTTTGGTGTTTTGGGCCAGAGCCACCACGATAAGCATGGAGTTACTGTGGGGTGGACAGGTCAACACTGGGGCGGTCAGTATTAATCCTGGTGGAAACTGTGAACAAACAGGGTAACCCACATCTCCCTACTCCATATGACACCACTTCCCTGTTCCCAGTCCATCTCCCACATTTCGCAACTACCAGAATAATTCTCCAGCGACTCTTCCCTATTATTTATCCCATCCATTAACGAACTATCCTGCAATCCGTCTCCCCCACCCCTTTCCAGTCCTCCTTTTCCCACCTCCACTTACCAAATACCGAGTCAGTTGCTGTTCACAATACCGAGTCACTCTCAGACACGTTATCGTCCTCACTGTTTATACAACCAACCTCACTGACTACAATTAGATTGTTTTTGTCCTCAGTGTTTATACAACCAACCTCACTGACTATTGGTGACGTTAGATGGATAGATTGATTGTTATCGTCCTCAGTGTTTATACAACAAACCTCACTGACTATTGGTGACGGTAGATGGGTAGATTGATTGTTATCGTCCTCAGTGTTTATACAACCAACCTCACTGACTACAATTGATTGTTTTCGTCCTCAGTGTTTATACAACCAACCTCACTGACTACAATTGATTGTTTTCGTCCTCAGTGTTTATATAACCAATCTCACTGACAATTGGTGACGGTAGATGGGTAAATTGATTGTTATCGTCCTCAGTGTTTATACAACCAACCTCACTGACTATTGGTGACGGTAGATGGATAGATTGATTGTTTTCGTCCTCAGTGTTTATACAACCAACCTCACTGACTATTGGTGACGGTAGATGGATAGATTGCTTGTTATTGTCCTCAGTGTTTATACAACCAACCTCACTGACTATTGGTGACGGTAGATGGATAGATTGCTTGTTATTGTCCTCAGTGTTTATACAACCAACCTCACTGACTATTGGTGACGGTAGATGGATAGATTGCTTGTTATTGTCCTCAGTGTTTATACAACCAACCTCACTGACTATTGGTGACGGTAGATGGATAGATTGATTGTTTCCGTCCCCAGTGTTTATACAACCAACCTCACTGACTATTGGTGACGGTAGATGGATAGATTGATTGTTATCGTCCTCAGTGTTTATACAACCAACCTCACTGACTACAATTGATTGTTTTCGTCCTCAGTGTTTATACAACCAACCTCACTGACTATTGGTGACGGTAGATGGATAGATTGATTGTTATCGTCCTCAGTGTTTATACAACCAACCTCACTGACTATTGGTGACGGTAGATGGATAGATTGCTTGTTTTCGTTCTCACTGTTTATACAACCAACCTCACTGACTACAATTGATTGTTTTCGTCCTCAGTGTTTATACAACCAACCTCACTGACTATTGGTGACGGTAGATGGATAGATTGATTGTTTTCGTCCTCAGTGTTTATACACTCAACCTCACTGACTACAATTGATTGTTTTTACCGGCCCAATCTTCTATGAACAATGCTCTCAGGACTTTAGCGCTTGTGTTGATTTTTATATCAAACTCTAGTATCAATTTGTCATAGTCTAAACACATTTGACACTTGGTTTGAAAAATATCATAAAATCACTTGACTCTTTACTTGCATCATTATCTACATTATGGTGTGACTAGGGAGAAACGGCTCTCCCTAGATATGGTGGTCACCTTGTGACTCAGCTTTTTGATGCAGGTTGATCAAGTGGCGCCCCCGTCAGGCTCTGTGTAGCATGATATATTTTCGAAAATGTAGGTTATTAAATATAACACTCAAAACCATATTAAAACGATCACAGTCTTAATAATCCCAGGCACCTGTAATTTACAGGAGAGAACATATCTCGAAAGTATGCCTTAACCGTTACGTCATGTGTAACGTGTTTAATTATCTGGGATGTCGACAATGTTTTCGCTATTCTACTACATGCTTGGCAGTGAAAAGACTGTCGCATGCAGGACAGCTCTGCACACAACAGGTTTATCTTTGCGGTATATATATATATATATATATATATATATATATATGTGTGTGTGTGTGTGTACATATATGTATAAAATATACATATATATGTATATATATACATATATATATAATAATATATATATATATATTTTTTTTTTTTTGTGTTCACAATTTCGAATCTCTCGCATGTTTGGGACAATTTCATATATTTCATTTGCTCGTTCCACGTCCTTGTGAAATTAACTGATTAAGTTGGCAATAAGGTTAATTTTCAGTCATAGATCAGGTTGGGAAGAGTTTTATCTTTGATTGACAGAGGTTGAAGAGAAAGTTACACGGATATTGTCTGTCTTTGTTAGCCTTGCCCTCGCCAGCTGGAAGTCACATTCATTTCTAAGCTCTGGACAAAGATAGATAGGGACAAGACATTAGTTGTTTTCCGGACCCAACTTCTCAGTGCTCAGTGCTCAGAGACTTACTCGTGGCCGAGATAGTAGTAGACCGTGCCCCAGGCCGCGGCTGGGTACAGCGTGTGGATCTCCTCCTCCAGTCTGGAGACGTGAGTGGAGACCATCACGGAGAACAGGTCTTCACTCTCAAAGATAATCACGTTGTTGCTTCGGCCGTCTTCAAAGTCTCTGGAGAACGATTGCAACTTGATTTATGAACATGGCAAAACTAATGCAACGTGACTTATGAACATGCAAAATCAACACAACGTGACTCATGAAAATGGCAAAATTAATGCAACGTGACTTATGAACATGGCAAAACTGACACAAGGTGACTTATGAACATGGCAAAACTAACACAACGTGACTTATGAACATGGCAAAACCGACGCAACGTTGCTTATGAACATGGCAAATGTTACGCAACGTGACTTATGAACATGGTAAAACTAATACAATGTGACTTATGAACATGGCAAAACTGACACAACTTGACTTATGAACATGGCAAAACTAACGCAATGGGGCATATGAACGCGGCAAGCTAACGCAGTGGGGGTTATGAACGAGGCAAAAGTTACGCAATTGGGTATATGAACAAGCAATGTTATGGACTGGCATAGTAAAAGTGATGCAATATTTCAACAGAAAATTAGAAAATATCATTGCAATGTGAAGTTTGATAAGAGCCGGATAGACAGATTGACACTACAATCTTAATGTTATGTGAAGAAAGGGTGTCCAATTATTTTTACAAGACCTGATGACTTTTCAGGATGTTTGTTTCATCCTCTTTGTGATTTGTTTTCCTTAATCCGGTAATCTTAGGCTTCTTTGCCCTACATTTAAAACCTGTCGTTGTGTGCGAATCCTGTAAAGTTTATTTCTTATGAATGGCTAGAATAATTCAATCACAAGCCATAGTCTACGATGGTCAGGTCTTGAATCTTTGCAAAAAAAAGCCTTAGTAGTCGATCAAAGTAAAAAACCGATAAGTGAAAATTTGTTTTAGTTGCAAAGTATGTTTGTAAAGGGGTTGGGTGTGCATGGGAAGAGCTTGGTGTATGTGATAGTGCGCCAACCTGGATAGCTGTAATCATTTCAAATATAGTTGCATGAAAGTTACAATCTATTATAAGAATGCACCAGATTTATAAGAAACACATATGTCTCTACAGACACCGAGATACAATTGTATTACATGGTTTTGGAACATAGCCCGAGTCAAAAAGTAGAAGATTATATTGTTGTATAAATCACTGGGACGCTTATTTGGACGGACATGTTCAGCAGTATACACGATAGTCTTGGCAGCTTTATCTCATATGTACTAAACTCTCTCTACCCTGTTGACTGTCCACCTACTGGGTTACAAACTTACACTCTACCAAGTTGACTATTCACCTACTGGGTTACAAACTTACTCTCTAACCTGTACACTGTTCACCTACTGGGTTAAAAACTTACACTCTACCCTGTTGACTGTTCACCTACTGGGTTACAAACTTACTCTCTAACCTGTACACTGTTCACCTACTGGGTTAAAAACTTACACTCTACCCTGTTGACTGTTCACCTACTGGGTTACAAACTTACTCTCTAACTACTGGGTTACAAACTTACTCTCTAACCTATTACCTGTACACCTACTGGGTTACAAACTTACTCTCTAACCTATTACCCACTGGGTTACAAACTTACTCTCTTACCTATTAAATGTACACCTACTGGGTTAGAAACTTACTCTCTAACCTATTAACTGTACATCTACTGGGTTACAAACTTACCCTTTACTCTATCATTAGTAGATCACAATACTCTTTCGCCTTTTACCTGTATAACTACTAGTCTTTCAACTTACTCCTTCAGGTAAGGCACACACATTTTGGCTCCGTGCTCTCTCGTGGCTATTTTACTGGTACGAAACCCGCCTTCCGCCTTACTGAGTCTCGGTGTACGCATGTCTATCAGAGTCCCATTCGCTGCGTCTGTTGTGATGTGGGCCTGTCGATAGGAATTGTTTGACGTGGATTTTATATCTTTGTATGGAGTTGGTCAAACATGGTTTACTCATTATTATCATTTATATCTTTGTATGGAGTTGGTCAAACATGGTTTACTCATTATTATCATTTATATCTTTGTATGGAGTTGGTCAAACATGGTTTATTCATTATTATCATTTATATCTTTGTATGGAGTTGGTCAAACAAACATTTACTCATTATTATCATTTAAACAATCTTTTAAAAGTATCATTTCGTTCTTGGTAAAACGTAACGATGGACTGATTGCGTGAAAAAAATGTAAAGTTTTAAAAAGTCTGAAATTAAAATTTTGTTTTACATTGACATTGTAGCAATCATATTAATTCGCTCTGTCGATACTTACTCTAGTTGCTTTCGGTGCTCATTCTATAGCTGAGTTAACCTATACAAACAAATTTAACTCTAACCTGATCTAATGACTAACTCGCATATCTAAGACAATTGCCCAGGCTCCCTCAGTTTAGTTTTAGGTGGACATTTGCGATTGTCTTTCCTATGGGTGGACAAATCAAAAGATGCGATTTGAGGTCTGAAAGTATAAAGCGTTTTCTTATGCTGCTTCAGTATTCCCAACTTGCCCGGCTGACCAGGACTTATGCCTCTTGAAACCTCGTGCAAAAAGGGCGGTTACAACCTCATCCAACCGTACTGGGTGTTGGCAGGTCCCCCCCAGCTCCTCCCATTAGCATGTGGGAGTCCACACGACATTCACAGCGGACGTGTTGTCTCAGTTCAGCACATCCCGGTTGATTCAACTAGTCTTCACAGACATTAGAACGACATCATTCTCTTCCATACCGAGTCAATCTAGTCAATCTTACCTCACAGCCACAGTTGAGAGTGCTCCCTGTGAAGTTGTAGATGTGAAAAATGACGAATTTCTTTCCGAAGTGGTTCTTGATATACTTTTTCTCGATGGTAGAATAATACGTTAAGCCTGTGTGAGAGCAGGAAGTCGGGAATATTTAAGTATTACTCCAGTAATAGCTCAAACTGCTGTTATCAAGATAGTATATATAACATGTATCGTGGATTACTCCTGCTGTCAGGGTAGTATGTAACATGTATCGTGGATTACTCCTGCTGTCAGGGTAGTATGTAACATGTATCGTGGATTACTCCTGCTGTCAGGGTAGTATGTAACATGTATCGTGGATTACTCCTGCTGTCAGGGTAGTATGTAACATGTATCGTGGATTACTCCTGCTGTCAGGATAGTATGTAACATGTATCGTGGATTAATCCTGCAGTCAGGATAGTATGTAACATGTATCGTGGATTACTCCTGCTGTCAGGATAGTATGTAATATGTATCGTGGATTACTCCTGCTGTCAGGATAGTATGTAACATGTATCGTGGATTACTCCTGCTGTCAGGGTAGTATGTAATATGTATCGTGGATTACTCCTGCTGTCAGGATAGTATGTAACATGTATCGTGGATTACTCCTGCTGTCAGGGTAGTATGTAACATGTATCGTGGATTACTCCTGCTGTCAGGATAGTATGTAACATGTATCGTGGATTAATCCTGCAGTCAGGATAGTATGTAACATGTATCGTGGATTACTCCTGCTGTCAGGATAGTATGTAACATGTATCGTGGATTACTCCTGCTGTCAGGATAGTATGTAACATGTATCGTGGATTACTCCTGCTGTCAGGATAGTATGTAACATGTATCGTGGATTACTCCTGCTGTCAGGATAGTATGTAACATGTATCGTGGATTACTCCTGCTGTCAGGATAGTATGTAACATGTATCGTGGATTACTCCTGCTGTCAGGGTAGTATGTAACATGTATCGTGGATTACTCCTGCTGTCAGGATAGTATGTAACATGTATCGTGGATTACTCCTGCTGTCAGGATAGTATGTAACATGTATCGTGGATTACTCCTGCTGTCAGGATAGTATGTAACATGTATCGTGGATTACTCCTGCTGTCAGGATAGTATGTAACATGTATCGTGGATTACTCCTGCTGTCAGGATAGTATGTAACATGTATCGTGGATTACTCCTGCTGTCAGGATAGTATGTAATATGTATCGTGGATTACTCCTGCTGTCAGGATAGTATGTAACATGTATCGTGGATTACTCCTGCTGTCAGGATAGTATGTAATATGTATCGTGGATTACTCCTGCTGTCAGGATAGTATGTAACATGTATCGTGGATTACTCCTGCTGTCAGGATAGTATGTAACATGTATCGTGGATTACTCCTGCTGTCAGGATAGTATGTAACATGTATCGTGGATTACTCCTGCTGTCAGGATAGTATGTAACATGTATCGTGGATTACTCCTGCTGTCAGGATAGTATGTAACATGTATCGTGGATTACTCCTGCTGTCAGGATAGTATGTAACATGTATCGTGGATTACTCCTGCTGTCAGGATAGTATGTAACATGTATCGTGGATTACTCCTGCTGTCAGGATAGTATGTATAACATGTATCGGGGATTATTCCTGGAATTAGGAGAGTTATGTAACATGTTTCGGGAATTACTCAAACTATCAGGATAGTTATGTAACATAAATCGGGGATAACTGTTGCTGTAAGGATAGTAAGTAACATGTATGGGAGATAACTTCTGCTATCAGGATAGTCTTTAACATAGATTACTTCAGTGGTCCAGCGTTAGTCTCTGACATTTGCAAGGTTTGAGATGAGGTTGACGATTGAGGTATTCCAAGACCTGCAATGACGGTGTTTGGCGAGTTAAAGACTAAAATATTTTTGTTTAATCTTATTGTGTTTTCTATAAAGACTTTGCCAGCTATCTTCCTCAGGTCCCGAGAAAATGTTGGATATTAAAGAAACAAGATAAAAGCTACTTACGTCTAGCAGCATTAAATAGAATACATTCATTTAATTGAAATATATTCCCCCCCCCCCCCTCTCTCTCTCTGTTTCTTTTCCCTTACCCGGCACCACTAGGACAGAAGCCACGTAGATGAGTCGCACACCCAGTCCACCTGTGACGGTCATAGCTGTGAAAGTCTCCGGGAGAAGTGCGAAGCTGTATTGATAGTTAATGCTTCCTGTTTGTCTGAAATCTCAGCTACCTGTGGCAGTACACACAACCCTTGGCCAGGAGTAAGGACGCAGTACTCACGCTAAAATGGAAGCGATCATCGCTGAAGCAAAATACTTGATGATCTTTCCTGTTTTTTCCCTACAATTTTCAATGTTTGAAAGTTTCATACTATTGTTCAAAATATCGAAAGATAACCATCGCTCTGTTCTTTAGAAACGTTCGCTTTCAAAGATAGAAACAGAAGAAAAATTCCAGTCTCTGCACGTTTCAGCTGCCTTCACTCGTTCTCTCCTATATGAGATTTGTATAGTCAACCATTTCAACGAATTTCAAGCTAACAATTTTGCATTTTGATATAGGAGCAAAAATTAATCCAAACAATACACTGATTTTTAAAGAAAGTTCGATCTTACCCGTAGTATCATGATAGAAAGATATAGCTGGACTTTATTTAAGAATTTTTTTTTGTATTTCCAGCCTTACGGTTACGCTTCCCTTTTATGTCAGAGATATGGTGAACAATACACAGTAGACCTCACTAACTTCAAACTCCCTCTTCATATCTCAGACATTACACAGCAGACTTTTCTAACTTCATACTTTCTTTTCATGTTACAGACATGGCCGACCACTGAAGCAGACCTCTCTAACTTAGACTCCCTCTTCATGTCACACACATTACACAACATACTTTTCTAATATCAGACTCTCTCTTCATGTCACAGACAATACACAACAGACATTTTTACTCATGTTACAGACATGGCTGACTACTTAAACAAACCTCTCTAACTTAGACTCCCTCTTCATGTCACACACATTACACAACATACTTTTCTAATATCAGACTCTCTCTTCATGTCACAGACAATACACAACAGACATTTTTACTCATGTTACAGACATGGCTGACTACTTAAACAAACCTCTCTAACTTAGACTCCCTCTTCATGTCACACACATTACACAACATACTTTTCTAATATCAGACTCTCTCTTCATGTCACAGACAATACACAACAGACATTTTTACTCATGTTACAGACATGGCTGACTACTTAAACAAACCTCTCTAACTTAGACTCCCTCTTCATGTCACACACATTACACAACATACTTTTCTAATATCAGACTCTCTCTTCATGTCACAGACAATACACAACAGACATTTTTACTCATGTTACAGACATGGCTGACTACTTAAACAAACCTCTCTAACTTAGACTCCCTCTTCATGTCACAGACATTACACAGCATACTTTTCTAATATCAGACTCTCTCTTCATGTCACAGACATTACACAACAGACATTTTTACTCATGTTACAGACATGGCTGACTACTTAAACAAACCTCTCTAACTTAGACTCTCTCTTCATGTCACAGACATTACACAGCAAACTTTTTTTAACTTCAGACTCCCTCTTCATGTCACAAACATCGCTGACCACTGAAGCAGACTTCTCTAGGTCCAGAAATAACGTTCATGCGACAGACAGTACAAAGCAGACATTTCCAATTTTAGATTCCCTCTTCATGTCACAGACATAGCCGAGCACTGAAGCAAACCTCTCTGACTTTAGACTCCCTCTTCATGTTACACACATTCCACAGCAGACCTCTATAACTTCAGACCCCCTCTTCATGTTACACACATTCCACAGCAGACCTCTATAACTTCAGATCCCCTCTTCATGTTACACACATTCCACAGCAGACCTCTATAACTTCAGACTTTCTCTCTTCATGTCACAAACATGGTTGACCACTGAGGCAGACCTCTCTAGCTTCAGACTTTCTCTCTTCATGTCACAAACATGGATGACCACTGAGGCAGACCTCTCTAACTTCAGACTCCCTCTTCATGTTACACACATTCCACAGCAGACCTCTATAACTTCAGACCCCCTCTTCATGTTACACACATTCCACAGCAGACCTCTATAACTTCAGACCCCCTCTTCATGTTACACACATTCCACAGCAGACCTCTCTAACTTCAGACTTTCTCTCTTCATGTCACAAACATGGATGACCACTGAGGCAGACCTCTCTAGCTTCAGACTTTCTCTCTTCATGTCACAAACATGGATGACCACTGAGGCAGACCTCTCTAACTTCAGACTTTCTCTCTTCATGTCACAAACATGGATGACCACTGAGCAGACCTCTCTAACTTCAGACTTTCTCTCTTCATGTCACAAACATGGATGACCACTGAGGCAGACCTCTCTAACTTCAGACTTTCTCTCTTCATGTCACAAACATGGATGACCACTGAGGCAGACCTCTCTAACTTCAGACCCCCTCTTCATGTTACACACATTCCACAGCAGACCTCTATAACTTCAGACTTTCTCTCTTCATGTCACAAACATGGATGACCACTGAGGCAGACCTCTCTAGCTTCAGACTCCCTCTTCATGTTACACACATTACACAGCATACCTCTCTAACTTCAGACTCTCTCTCTTCATGTCACAAACATGGATGACCACTGAGGCAGACCTCTCTAGCTTCAGACTCCCTCTTCATGTTACACACATTACACAGCAGACCTCTCTAACTTCAGACTCCCTCTTCATGTCACAGACATGGCCGACCACTGAAGCAAACCTCTCTAAGCTCAGAAGTCACCTTCATGCCACAGACAATACAAAGCAGACTTTTCTAATTTGAGACACCCTCTTCATGTACAAACATGGCTGGCTACCGAAGCAGACCTTTCTAGGCCCAGAAATAAAGTTTATACGACAGACATTACAAAGCAGACTTTTCTAACTTCAGACTCCCTCTAATTGTCACAGACATGTCCGACCACTGAAGCAGACTCTCTAACCTTAGAAATAACCTTCATGCCACAGACATTACAAAGCAGACTTTTCTATGCCACAGACTCTTTGTGGTTGATTAAGTTAGGCAATTCATAACTTTTTTTAGGTTCTGCGATGTTATTGTTTTCTGTTATTCCTTATAACATCGGTTCTATTTTTTTTATGTCTCGAGGGGATTCAGAATTGAATAACTCCTAATATCTAGAACCTCGAACTTCGAAATGAATATAGAATCATGTTATGTACATACAAAAGTTACCAGATTGATAAAATTATTTTAATTGCGATTTATTTCGACACAGATTAGAAAATGTATCTTGATCTACGTTAGAATGAATATAGCACTAAGGGATCTATTTTTATATATAAATCCTTGTTTAGATCTAGATCTCGATGCAGTTCAAAGTAAAAAAAAAAAAAATTAGCAAATGATGATTTTATATTTAATGCCTCTAATGTACCTTTTGCAATCCTTATCTTTCAGCAAGATTGAGATCTGATGAAGTACTACGGGATTTTTTTTCTGTATATTTATCTCATCATCATCGAGTTTGCGGAAGAGAAAAAACCGCTCGTTGACTATTGGATATTTTGTTCCGAGCAGCCGTTCTCTAATGATGCAATGGAGTGCAAGAGAAAATCTGTTTGATACAAACTTAGGTCTGATGCAGAAAAACATATTTTAAGACCGGTGTGAAATAATTCAAGAACAGATTTAAGGCTCAAATCAACAGGAGAAGTGAGCTAGATGCCTGTTATTATTCTGTCTAATATTTGTACAACACGACAATACTATCTTTTTCCAATTATCCCACAACGCTCCATGAAGCTTGTTATGACTCATTGGTTGGATTCCTACATTATTACATGCAGCTTGTGACTTTTTTATGTTCATGTGGTGAAGTGGAGTTCTCGCAAGGAAAAAATGGATCTTTAAAAAACTTTTAATAGTTTAAATATTTTTTATGTTGTTTCTGTCTCTTTCGTTCCTTATTTTCTCTTTTACGCTTTCGAAGCGAAATAAAAAAAAAAGTGGCGATCAATGTAAACTGAAGATATCAAGAGGATAAAAGTACCAAAAATCTATATTGGTAAACAAAAGCCAGGAATGAAAAGGACCAGAAAAAACCACTCTCTACAAGGTCTCTAAACTAATGTTGCAAACACGTCGTGATAGGCTTTGTTCATGTCTGGTGCCAGGCGTTGGATATAAATTCTGGGAAATGGAGAAAGAGAGAGAGAGAGAGAGAGAGAGAGAGAGAGAGAGAGAGAGAGAGAGAGAGAGAGAGAGAGAGAGAGAGAGAGAGAGAGAGAGAGAGAGAGAGAGAGAGAGAGAGAGAGAGAGAGAGAGAGAGAGAGAGAGAGAGAGAGAGAGAGAGAGAGAGAGAGAGAGAGAGAGAGAGAGAGAGAGAGAGAGAGAGAGAGAGAGAGAGAGAGAGCATAACAGTGGTCTGTGCGTGGGAAAAATTATGAGATGGAGTGAATGGAGGAAAAAGAACATGTCGATTTCTTTACACTCATCATCTGGTGAGTGTCTTGGCTACCATCGTGCCAGCTGTTTTTACCATCTGCCTGTTGTATATAAGACTCCTGGAAAGTTGCTGATAACGTGTGTCATTATACAACAAGTTTGATTTATTGATCACAAACTGGTTGTGATGTACAGATGATGTACAGTATAACTGACTCTCATATTGACAACAACGTGAGTCACGGCCGTTCTTTTCCAGCAAAAAGCAGCAGAGTAGAACATTGTGCGTCATTAATTTTTGTTTTATTTTATTAAAATGGATAACAAAGGATAAAGCCAATGAGACAGGTTAAAATTCAGCTTAGAACAATGTGTTTCAGACGAGAGTGTTAACTGGTGAGATAAAAGTGTGCATGTGTTCTTGAATTGGTGTATCAACAACAAAATGAAAAACAAATTTGTTCATCACAAAAAATAGTCAAAAGCATAACATTGCAAAATATTGACCAGTAAAACAGGTGCGTTTAGATAACTTGTGATTGAGAGGGTCATTTGGTTTGATGTAAATTAATTCAACAGAGTATAATTGGAAGAGAGAAATTGGTAAATAAATCAGGCACAGTTCAGAAATCATGATCCTTATGCCTGGGACTTTTAAAGTAAAAAAAAAATTGTTTAAGCATCAAAAGTCAACATTGTTGTCACAGTGTTTAAGCTAGCGACAGTTACCATTTCGGACCTTTGAAATAAAATAGACAGAAGGCAAACATCGAGAGAGCAATACTACATCTTCAGCTCATGGCAATAACGGGCTTCTCAACAGCGGCATGACTAAAGTCATATAGTGAAACAGCGTACAGTCAGTAATCATCAAACCAGGGAGCATAAAGCAACATGTTCATAGCCACAACTAGTGAAAGTCGGGCTGCTCTATATTCCAGTATCATCCGAAAATGTCACAGAGTGTCTAGACGGGGACGGACAGTCCTCCATCAGCGTGCCGCAGCCCACGTCTGCTTGGGCAGCCAACAAAAGTGGGTGGACTTTATGTTTCTGACTGCCCAGGATTCTGTCGTCTGGAGATGATAGTGTTGGGGTGAAGCTTCCCATCACTCCCTGGGGTATCTCACTGTCGTAAGGAGCGCCGGAAAAGTTGATCTGTTTCTCCTTGGGTTTTGCTTTCTTTGTGTTAAAGATGTGAAGATGAAACGGTTTTTCTTTCCCTTTAGCGACCTCTTCTTTCGGCGTTTTCTCCTCTTTAGTGTCTGTGGTAGAGGTTGGAGCTGCCATAAGGTTCAGGCACGCCTGGTTGAGCGTGTCGGGCACTACCGATTCCGATACTTGGATCTCTGAACCCGTGTCTCGACGTTTGACTGTCGGTGAGTGAGTGGAGAATGTTCTTCCTGTGGAACTCTCCCCACCTCCTTTTTTATTAGCCGAGCCCGGCATCTTGTGGTCGTGCAGGCTACATTTATTTTTCTTCTTTCCCAAGGAGCGGCCAGAGTTGCAGGCCTTACACGAGGCTACCACACTGTCCGCGATGGTTGTGCTGGTGGTGTTGGCCGCCCGGATGGTCCCGGCTGTTGTGGCGTACAGAGCCGAGCGGTTGCGGGCCCGCGGTAACATAGGCTCCGTGTTGTGTCGGTGGAACTCGGCGTGTTTGTCCACCCATAGACCAGTTTTTACGGCCGGGTGACCGCTGTACTCATGCCCACTCAAGCCTGATCCAACCAGAAGACCGTTTGTATTGGATCCTGATGTCTTTTTCCCCAGCTCTCCAGATGACGGTTGGATGCACGGCGACGCTGAAGCAAACACAGAAGAGCAAGGTGAGGGATTCTGACAGCGAAACGGAACTGCCGATAGTTTTCTTTTCTCCAGATTTTCTCTGGCCTCAGCTTCAGGCGTCCTTGTGAGAAGGTCAGGCACTTGGAGCGTGATGCCTGTGGAGGCTGGTGGAGTGGCAGCCCTCAGTGATGACAGGGTGGTGGCTGGAACAGCAGCTGCTGCTCCACAGGATGGCGTATGTAGTTGCTCTACAGTCTCATCAGCCATACTATAACCCGGGTCCACAGTGAACTGGCTGCCCAGGTGCCTCCCGAACGTCTGGGACACAGACCGGGCAGTTGCGTTAGAGATCGTGTCTGGTCCTCCATGGTTGTATCTATATCCCCTTGCGCTCTTTGAGCGGCGAGGAAACAAGCCTCCTCCAGTGCTACCCCCACCACCTCCAGGACTAGCACAGCCGTCAGTTCCGGTAAACCCGGTCAGACTCCGACTGTCACCGGCACTGCGCCGATGCTGCTTGAAGCTCAGCCTGAAGGAAGAGCGGAGATTGCTGCCTCCGTCAGGCCGGACAAACTGCAGTTCGAGCTGCTGCTGTTGCTGATGATGAAGCGCTCGCTGTTTGTGTATGAGGATGGCGTTGGTCTGGCTGAGGTCAGTCGGCCCATCTGTGTTGACGCCGCTGTCGTCAGAGTTACGGGCACGTTTTTCCCGGATTGTGACATCCTCGTCTTCCAGCCAGTAGGTCCGCACTTCACCTTTACCCTGACGGTCATGAACGAGACAAAGCAAAGGTGAGTTACACTTCGACTATAGAACAAAAGTACGCAAGATAAAAAAATTAAGGGAATAGAAACTGGCAGTAAGTTGTATTGTCTTTGTTGTTTATAAAAATTCATCAAAATATTACACTGTTAAGTGTGAAAGACTCAAATTAAACCAC
Organism: Elysia crispata; assembly: GCA_033675545.1. Taxonomy (NCBI): domain Eukaryota; kingdom Metazoa; phylum Mollusca; class Gastropoda; family Plakobranchidae; genus Elysia; species Elysia crispata. The sequence goes on along the minus strand of JAWDGP010007144.1, from coordinate 332,694 downwards.
AAAAAATTATCTTTTTAGCTAATTCTTAATCAAGTAAAGATTATTTTATCGAGAATACAAATAAACTGTTCGAATATTATTTTGTGCTAAAAAAAAAAAAATCAAATCACTGTCCCATATTTTACAGTTAGATGTGATGATTACAAAAACCCATGATAGGAAACCAAACTGACTGACAGCTTCTAGAGACTTTATCTCACTGTGTGCCTTGCAGATTTTTTTTTCTCTGGCAGAGCAAAGAATGTCGGTGTGTACTGCTCACCTTCATGTGGACCAGGCCTCTCTCCTGGAGTGTGTAGCCTCCAAGCTCGTCCAGCACAGCTTTACAGCTGGGACTCACGTGAATTCTAAGGGCTGCAACAAACAGGGAATGGGGGGGGGTGTGTGAGGGGCATTAAAGAGGGATATGAACACCATTTGGTTCGGACTCTTCTAAGATAAGTTTAAAAAAATAAACTTTAGGAGGACAAGTTAAAAAAAAAAAACAACTGTTAAACAGCTAGTGATTATCACGGTGACAAATAATTATCAATGGTTGTGAATGTGTAGATATAAAATAAATGATTATTTCCCTATAAGAGTTTCTTGTTTTGCGTATCTCGTGCGTCACCTTCAGTATTGTCAAGAAAAACAAGCAGATGCTGGACTCTTTGATCATGAAGATCCTATTTCAACAGATTTAACAATACTGATTGGATATTTCCAATGCTTACTAAACTCTGCAGTCTATTGACAGGAGATTTACCTAAAGAACGTACAGATTCAGGTTTGGTAGCAGAATAAACTTGAAACATTTTGGTGTAAAGACAGATCTGGCGCAATTTTTGTTCCACTCCATCAGACACTAGACAGCGAGCGAGCAATGCACGAGTTTTGTCCTAACTCCTCGACAGCGAGCGCTTTCTGATGGCCACCAGCGTCGACTTACCTTCTCCATTACTCTCCATCCTGGAGGCGGTATTCACGGTGTCTCCAAACAGACAATACCTGGGCATGGTCTGACCCACCACACCCGCAACACACGAACCTGACGAGAAACAATTTAATGCGGTAAACCAATTCATTAATATAATATTGGTAGGTTGTAAGTTTTGAATAAATGAATTGCCCTTTAATAGTATTCAATTTTTATCACTTTTAAAAAGCATTTATTCAGAGCACAGTTAATATGAATTCCGCAGAATGCAGAATGCTGGTATGCTTTTTTTTTTTTAAAGTTTTAGAGAATTAAGAATTAGAGAATGTTGTGGATGTTGAAAGCAGAAAGTGTTTACACATGTTACTGTGAATCCAGCAGCTCAACACCTCGCACAAACATTCCAGTGAACAAAAGGCAATCGCAGTTTGTTTAAGAGTAAAAAATAAAAAACAGGTGGTGAGAAGGAAAAGGGGATAAACGAAAGTGGAGAAGACAGTGTATGCGAGTTCCAGGCCCTAAGTCCAGAAGATTTACCAGTGTGCATCCCAATCCGCAGTTTGAGCATGTCCTCCGGTCGGTGTCGAATCTTGAACTGCTTGATGGCCGACAACAGACTGAGGGACATGGAAGCTATCTCGCCAGCGTGATTAATACCGTTTCTCTTCGGTAGACCGCTCACCACCATGTAGGCGTCGCCGATTGTCTCCACCTTGTACACGTCATAGTCCTTGATGATGCCGTCAAATAGAGTGTACAGCTCATTTAGCATGTCCACAATCTGAGAGAGGGCGACAGACAAATAGTGCTGGACTATATTCTAGAAGGAACCAGATTTCACTCAGTCTCTACCCATTTATTGTGTGAGAAGCTGCTGAAAATGAATGTTTATCCTTCTCTTATTCTTAGGGTACTGGATTATCTTAATTCTAGCCTACAGTTTCTTAGATTCAGCCCCACATTAACATTTAATACTATCAAAACAAACACTAGAGCCCCACAAGGAACAGTCTTGTCACCTTTTCTGTTTTCTATATACACATCAGACTGTAGACCTCAACATGATCACTGTAGTAATGACAAAACTAGGCAGACGACACGATACTGTCAGGACTTATTATCAATGAGTGCAGACAGATAAAGCGTAGTGGTAGGTACAGTCGCTTAAAACAAGAACAGCCAGAGACTCAAACTCCTTTCTGCCAAAATCAATTTTACTATTCAATGATAACTATAAAAGGTGAAGACTAGACAACAAGTGTGTAAATAGGCTAATACCACTAGTCTTACAGAAAACTAAGTGCTTTATCTCTTTCATATATTTTTTAAATATTATACGTATAGTTAAGTACATTAAGTTCTAATTTTTAGATGTGATTTAAAAAACACCTGATACCATTATTAGTATAAACTCTATTTATTTATTCGCTGTATTCTTTACAAGGTAACATTTTTAGATATGTAAACTTAATCTATATAATATACTTGCTCTGTAGAGGAACATGAATACATCTACCTTTTATATAAATATAGATATTTTTTATCTATCTATCTATCTATCTATCTATCTATCTATCTATCTACACACACACACCTGGATTTCTATCACGCGTGTTTATGACTTATGTTAATGGGCTGGTCAATTTTTTTTTAAATTTTTCCAAGAGGGATGAATAAAGTACATCTTATCTTATCTTATCTTATCTTATCTCCGATCCTACACAGGACGACAAGGAACCAGTTTTCAGTCGGTCTGGATGGTTTGGTTGGTATTAATTTCTCTAGGTTAGGTTTTTTGTTCATTTCTTATCAGTTATTTTTTTTTCTATTCCTTCTCCTCATTACCCGCATATTTTCTAATCCAAACTCTGCTGTCAGGTCCTTTCTCTATAGTCCATACTTCACACCTTCTGATCCAGCTCAACCATCTCCGGTGCCAATGTCTTTGTTCATCTCAACACTATCCATGAATTGCAAATCTGTGGGTTTCAAACCCTCAAACAATAGAAACTTTTTTACATAATACTACCTGTGTCTCCAGTTCTCTGCCTGTTTATGGGGAGCAACTCTTACCTGTGGCTACAGTTCCCCGCCTGATTGTGGCAGTAATGTGTAGAGTGTGGACGTACCTGGAGCGGTGTACTCTCGGAAGACATTGCCGTGAATCCACAGATGTCACTGAAGTAGATGGTCACGCTGTCGAAGGCCTCAGGTATAACAGACTGACCCCTGACCAGCTGTGCTGCCACGCTCCTGGAAACACAACACACGCACGTCATTAGAGACAAAATCAGTGGAAAGTCACACAGGGAATGGATTATGCTGTACAATAGTTAAAATATTTGCAAATCTCAAATTATAATTATATGAAGAAGGTTCTCAGATCGCAAAATAAAATGTCTGCCAAGGCGGATAAATATCAAATTGGTTCTGATGAAGAGTCTGAACAGCTGCAGTTACCACCAGCCTGGTTGGTTATCTCTGATTGGTGACATCTTTACCTGGGAGCTATCAGTAAACTGATACTTGGAACCCTTTAGTTTGGTCAGTAGTGGAAGATAAAATCTTGTATTCCAATGATTTAATTTTCTTACAATTTGACGTGATGAGATGCCCAGTAACTTGAATAATAAGTTAGAACCTTCATGAAGTAATTTTGGCCAATGCTAGATTTTAAACCTCTTGAGCATTAGACAACTTAACATAGAGACTCGACAGATCTCCATCTCCACAGCTGTGTGTGATCCAAGCCCTAGCCCACACCGGCCATGAGCCAAACATTAGAAACAGCGTAAAGCGTCACTATGCGAGAGTTTGAACCAGACTTACGTGGGCAGCATGCGGTACAGAAGTGTCTCTGTCTTCTTCTTCTCCTCGTGCAGCTCCACGGTTCTCTCGGCCACCACAGACTCCAGGTTGTTGGCGTATTTCTCCATCAACATCATCATGTTGTCGAAGATATTGGACCGCCTAGACAGACAGCGAGACAGATAGCAATGGTTACCATAGTAACGAACATCACCCACTACCTCTTACAACTTGATAAGAAACAGATCTGATTCAGTACAGTTTACTTCGATCTTGATTCGCAAAGAGGTTTGACTCAACATAATTTTGAAAGACCTAAAACTGAACAGAGATTTGTTTAATTTAGGAAGATATACTATCAGAGAACAAATAAGATTAAAAGTGAATAAGAAAATATTCTAATAAATGAAGGCTTATAGTATTTTTCTTATGATAATGCTCCAAAACCATTTCATCAAACTAAATTTCAATAGTAGGGTGTTTCAATGATAGTCAAACTAATATTTTGCCTGTAACCAAGAGAAACAACCTGTTCAGTGAATGATAGAATTACAAGGATTGTTTCACTTCTATAAACAACAGGTTTTTAAAATTCAATCATGCAGAAGATGAGTTTTAAAGATCTGCACAGAGTGAAGTAAGGCGAGGCGGGCTTACTGGTGGATATAAGTTGATAACTTTTACCTTATAGTAAATTTAATCAATATTCCTGTTTTTTCTCGATTTTCTGTAATGGTCTCGGAACTCCATCACTGAGATGGTCTCAGAACTCATGATCCTCACAATCACTGAGATGGTCTCAGAACTCATGATCCTCACAATCACTGAGATGGTCTCAGAACTCATGATCCTCACAATCACTGAGATGGTCTCAGAACTCATGATCCTCACAATCACTGAGATGGTTTCAGAACTCATGATCCTCACAATCACTGAGATGGTCTCAGAACTCATGATCCTCACAATCACTGAGATGGTCTCAGAACTCATGATCCTCACAATCACTGAGATGGTTTCAGAACTCATGATCCTCACAATCACTGAGATGGTCTCAGAACTCTTGATCCTTACAATCACTGAGAACTATAAGTATTCTAAGACACCTGCTCGTGGCTATGATCAGTTAGTTGTCCTATGCCTCCCTGACCCCCTCCCCCCCCCCCCTCCTTTCCTCCCCTAAATCTCGGATATTCGGCTGCAGTGTGAAGGTCACTTACATGCCCTTCTGCATTGGCCGCAAGTCCTTGCGACATGTCTTAAAATCTGGTCTTTGATCCGGGTCTTCGTGCCAGCAGCGGATCAGGGTGTCCAGGAAGTAGCTCTCACAGTTCAGCTCTGCGGTGCTGGGTCGAAACGGGATGCCCTGGCTGGGGCCTTCCTTGACCCGCTCAACAATCTCTGGAGACGGACACACGGAGGAAGTTAGGTTAAAAATCTGAATACCCACAAAATGGAAAATGAGAGGAATTCAACTGTACAGTGCATGCGGTAAAATCAGAATATCAATTTGAAACACAAAAATCAAACCATCATTTTTGCACTGACCAGCCAGGCTGTAGATTATCAATAATTCCCCCTATTAATCAGAGCAAGTTATTCAGCCTGTGCTATAGAAGTCCCTTATATTGCTCCTAAAACGTTGAGATATTTCAACATGAATTCTCGAAAAGTCGGTAACGGGTTATATCAGCATCACAACTCACGAACCGACCTTTCGGTGTGAGATGGCAGTCCCCGTAGGGTCCATTCCTGTTGAGGATTTCATACAGCACCACAGCGAACGAGTAGACATCGCCTTTCTGGGTCCCTCCCAAAGGAGGTTTCTCCATCCTCAGCAACTCAGGAGCGGTCCACAGAAACCCTGGCAGAGATAAACGACACCATGGTCAGCATCGTGCCCGGCTACAGTGGACACAATTATAGATGGAGCAAGGGGAAAGCTGAACAAAGTATCGCGCCGTGCAGTCACACCATAAGATTCGATTCCATTACAGAGAGGAAATCGATTACTAAGAGAGAAAAGATACGATTATGAGTAATTGTAAATATTGTCACATCCATAGGATCCGATAGCACAATAGGTACAGGAAATTGATGAAATTAGAGAGAGTTGGGAAGAGAAAGAGAGAGATAGAGACAGAGACAGAAAAATAGAGAGATAAAGAGAGAGAGAGAGAGAGAGAGAGAGAGAGAGAGAGAGAGAGAGAGAGAGAGAGAGAGAAGTAGAACTAGACGTTGAAGAGTACTAGTTCACTACGGTTTAATCAAACTCGACTGGACGTGATCAAGGTTTGCTCTTTTCCTGTTACTCAACAACAACGTCCCGATGAAGTGTGATATTTACTTTTGTAGTTGGCGTGTTCGCCGTGGTAAGGCATCTCTTGTTTAGCCCTGAACTTGTTCAGCCCGAAGTCCGAGATCTTGACCACCCATCGACTGTCCACCAGACAGTTGGAAGATTTGAGGTTCCCGTGGCAGATCAGGGCTGTGCTGTGAATGTAGTTCATGCCCTGTACACACACACAGAAATGAACACGTTGTAGACCTTTTTTTTTTTTTTGTTCCTTTTTTTTATTCAGTTAACGAATAGATCAAAATTAATGTTAGATCTCAGTGATCCATGAATTGATAATGGCTGTGATTTTTGTTTTGTTATTTCATGTTTTTTCCTACTTGCGTTGCAGCTATTTCATTATTACCATCGTAATCATGGACTTATATAGAGGTCACATCGGTACATCTCTGAAAATAACAATAAAAATTATGATGTAAGCTGGATTTGAAATACATAAATGGACAGTGTCTTTTCATAACTATCATTTTCTTTTTACCAAGTTTTCTGTGTTGATCATACTTCATAAACTCTCAGGATTTGGATTTGATTTTCCAATCCATGAACAAAATGAGATTGTTACCTTGAGAATATCTGATATGATGGAAGCAATAAACATGTCGTCCAGCTTGAGGTCACTGTTCTCCAGGATATCCTGAGAAGGAAGGATAACTGAATAGTTAAACAAATATATCGACCGAGCTTCAAAACCAGAGTTACTGATCTTTAACAAAACGCGATTGTGTACTAGACCTACTGAAACTTGTAGGTATGTTTTGAAGGTATTGTAAGTTGAATAATTAAGTAGGGGGGTAGATTGAGAGAGAGAGAGAGAGAGAGAGAGAGGAAGGGAGGAGATAGAGAGAGAGTTTTAAGCAGGAAGACAAATAGATATGGAGGATGCAGAGAGATAGGAAACAGTCATAGAGAAGGGGTGAGATTGACAGAGAGAGTGAGAGAAAGAGAGAGAGGAAAGGAGGAGATAGAAAGAGTTTTAAGGAGGTAGACAAATAAAGGTGGAGGATGGAGAGATATAGGATGGAGATAGGGATGGGATAGGGAGAGAGGTATTCAGAGAGAGAGAGGCAGAGAGAGGAAGGGAGGAGATAGAGAGTTTTAAGGAGGGAGACAAATAGATATGGACGATGGAGAGAGGAAACAGGCATAGAGAAGGGGTGAGATTGACAGAGAGAGAGAGTGACAGAGAGAGAGAGAGGGGGGGGGAGGGAGGAGACAGGGAGAGTTTTAAGGAGGGAGACAAATAAAGGTGAAGGATGGAGAGAGATATGATAGAGAGGGGGCTGGGAGATAGAGAGAGGGAGTCAGAGAGGGAGAGAGACAGAGACAGAGAGAGATGGTATCATACCTCCAGGCTTCCCTTGGAGCAGTACTCTGTGACCAGATGAGTCCCGTTCACGTCTATAGTGGCCCCTATGAACTGCACTATGTTGTCATGCCTTAAGTCTCGCATCTGGGGAACAAAATCAGACAAAAAGCTCAAATATTTGTCCGCCAGGCTCGGACAACTTAGAACTAATAATATATCCGTGCACTTGAAATATGGACCATTAATATTAGTGCTTAGTTGTTATAAGGTGTCACTCGAGTTTTTTTTTATTAAAGTTGTGTGAATCCATTTAAAGGTTAACACTTGACCTGAACTAGCGGTGAACTTTCGCTGAAACTGACGTCAGAATAGAAACATTGATATGAGATTATCCATATACTCGTAACTCTTTTAGACAGGGTTGGAAGTTAAGTTTGAGAATAAAGGTTTTAATTACATCCTTTAATTTACCATCTCTCAAATCTAAAAAAAATACTCTCCGGGAAATGAAGAGCACAAGAAGAGTAAATTTTTTTAAAAGTAATAAGATGAGAAAGAAAGAAAAGAAAGTTAGGAAGGCAAGATGAAAAAAGAGAGGGAAAGAGAGAGGGGCAAAGGCAGACGAAGTGCGAAGGGGCAGAGAGGGAGAGCGAGAAGAGAGAGTGAAAGAGAGAGAGAAAGAGAGAGATACAGACAGACAGACAGACAGACAGACAGAAAGGGAGAGAGAGAGAGAGAGAGAGGGGGGGGAAAAGAGGGACATATTATTGTATGTAATGCAGCGTGTTGTGTAAAAGGCTCAGCTAACACAACTGTAAAAATCGGTCTATAAACTCAAAATTTCACAAGTTGGCCGCCAAGTAAACTAATCGATACAGCATGAAGCTAGAGATTTTCCTCAGGCCAGGCGAAAAATAACACCAAAGCCGACATAGAGACGCTTAGAATAAGACTCTGCTTCAACTGATTTTCAAATAAACCCACATTACTTTGTTTAGCTTAGATATTGTGGGTATAATAAGCGAAAATCGGTAATAAAGATCGGGAATAAAAACCTATAAAATCCGGAATAGACTTTCTTGTCATCAGTCCCAGCAGGGATTCTGTTATATTTGATTAGACTCTGATCATATCCACTAGGAAAGCTTTGCTTTGTTTATCTTGGTATAGCAAAGTCTCACGTGGCTTACTGAGCTATCACCATTTTTCTCGGCAACCTGGCAGGCTTGGTTTTTACCTGCTTCAGTTCAAGTTTTATCTCCCGTGACGATGTATCAATGCTTTTCTTCTTGATGGCCTTGAGGGCCACCAGAGTGGCCCGGTACACGCCCATCTTGGTGAATCGCTGCTCCTGATCCGGCCCGAGACTTAGGCTCACGTTCGTGCTCTGCGGCTGGGGAGCAGAAAAAACATGGTTGGTTGGTTTACAAGGGCCATCTGGGCTGGGGAGCAAAACAAAAACATGGTTGATTGGTTTACAGGGGCCATCTGAGCTAAGATGAAAAACAAGAACATAATTGGTTGGTTAACAGGGGCTATCTGAGCTAAGTAGAAAAAAAAAACATAGTTAGTTGGTTTACAGGGACCATCTGAGCTAAGGAGAAAAACAAAAACATGGCTGGTTGGTTTACAGGGGCCATCTGAGCTAAGGAGTCTGAACAAAAACGTGCTTGATTGGTTTAAAGGGGCCATCTGAGCTAAGGAGTGAGAAAAAAAATATGATTGGTTGGTTTGCAGGGTCCATCTGAGCTAAGGAGTCAGAACAAAAACATGGTTAGTTGGTTTACAGGGGCCATCTGAGCTAAGGAGAAGAACAAAAACATGGTTAATTGGTTTACAGGGGTCATCTGAGCTAAGATGAAAAACAAAAACATGGTTAATTGGTTTACAGGGGTCATCTGAGCTAAGGAGCAGAACAAAAACATGGTTAGTTGGTTTACAGGGGTCATCTGAGCTAAGGAGCAGAACAGAAACATGGTTAGTTGGTTTACAGGGTCCATCTGAGCTAAGGAGCAGAACAAGAACATGGTTAATTGGTTTACAGGGGCCATCTGAGCTAAGGAGCAGAACAAGAACATGGTTAATTGGTTTACAGGGGTCATCTGAGCTAAGGAGCAGAACAAGAACATGGTTGATTGGTTTACAGGGGTCATCTGAGCTAAGGAGCAGAACAAGAACATGGTTGATTGGTTTACTGGTTTACAGGGGTCATCTGAGCTAAGGAGCAGAACAAGAACATGGTTGATTGGTTTACAGGGGTCATCTGAGCTAAGGAGCAGAACAAAAACATGGTTAATTGGTTTACAGGGGTCATCTGAGCTAAGGAGCAGACCAAAACATGGTTAATTGGTTTACAGGGTCCATCTGAGCTAAGGAGCAGAACAAGAACATGGTTAATTGGTTTACAGAGGCCATCTGAGCTAAGGAGCAGAACAAGAACATGGTTAATTGGTTTACAGGGGTCATCTGAGCTAAGGAGCAGAACAAGAACATGGTTGATTGGTTTACTGGGGTCATCTGAGCTAAGGAGCAGAACAAGAACATGGTTGATTGGTTTACAGGGGTCATCTGAGCTAAGGAGCAGAACAAGAACATGGTTAATTGGTTTACAGGGGTCATCTGAGCTAAGGAGCAGAACAAAAACATGGTTTATTGGTTTACAGGGGTCATCTGAGCTAAGGAGCAGAACAAGAACATGGTTGATTGGTTTACAGGGGCCATCTGAGCTAAGGAGCAGAACAAGAACATGGTTAATTGGTTTACAGGGGCCATCTGAGCTAAGGAGCAGAACAAAAACATGGTTAATTGGTTTACAGGGGCCATCTGAGCTAAGGAGCAGAACAAGAACATGGTTGATTAGTTTACAGGGGCCATCTGAGCTAAGGAGCAGAACAAAAACATGGTTAATTGGTTTACAGGGGTCATCTGAGATAAGGAGCAGAACAAAAACATGGTTAATTGGTTTACAGGGGCCATCTGAGCTAAGGAGCAGAACAAAAACATGGTTAGTTGGTTTACAGGGGCCATCTGAGCTAAGCAGCAGAACAAAAACATGGTTGATTGGTTTACAGGGGTCATCTGAGCTAAGGAGCAGAACAAAAACATGGTTAGTTGGTTTACAGGGGTCATCTGAGCTAAGGAGCAGAACAAGAACATGGTTGATTGGTTTACAGGGGTCATCTGAGCTAAGGAGGAGAACAAGAACATGGTTGATTGGTTTACAGGGGCCATCTGAGCTAAGGAGCAAAACAAGAACATGGTTGATTGGTTTACAGGGGCCATCTGAGCTAAGGAGCAGAACAAGAACATGGTTGATTGGTTTAAAGGGGCCATCTGAGGTAAGGAGCAGAACAAAAACATGGTTGATTGGTTTACAGGGGTCATCTGAGCTAAGGAGTCAGAACAAAAACATGGTTAGTTGGTTTACAGGGGTCATCTGAGCTAAGGAGAAAAACAAGAACATGGTTGATTGGTTTACAGGGGCCATCTGAGCTAAGGAGCAGAACAAAAACATGGTTAGTTGGTTTACAGGGGCCATCTGAGCTAAGGAGAAAAACAAGAACATGGTTGATTGGTTTACAGGGTCCATCTGAGCTAAGGAGCAGAACAAGAACATGGTTAATTGGTTTACAGGGGTCATCTGAGCTAAGGAGCAGAACAAGAACATGGTTGATTGGTTTACAGGGGCCATCTGAGCTAAGGAGCAGAACAAGAACATGGTTAATTGGTTTACAGGGGCCATCTGAGCTAAGGAGCAGAACAAAAACATGGTTAATTGGTTTACAGGGGCCATCTGAGCTAAGGAGCAGAACAAGAACATGGTTGATTGGTTTACAGGGGCCATCTGAGCTAAGGAGCAGAACAAGAACATGGTTGATTGGTTTACAGGGGCCATCTGAGCTAAGGAGCAGAACAAGAACATGGTTGATTGGTTTACAGGGGCCATCTGAGCTAAGGAGCAGAACAAAAACATGGTTGATTGGTTTACAGGGGTCATCTGAGCTAAGGAGTCAGAACAAAAACATGGTTAGTTGGTTTACAGGGGCCATCTGAGCTAAGGAGAAAAACAAGAACATGGTTGATTGGTTTACAGGGGCCATCTGAGCTAAGGAGCAGAACAAAAACATGGTTAGTTGGTTTACAGGGGCCATCTGAGCTAAGGAGAAAAACAAGAACATGGTTGATTGGTTTACAGGGTCCATCTGAGCTAAGGAGCAGAACAAAAACATGGTTAATATGTTTACAGGGGTCATCTGAGCTAAGGAGCAGAACAAAAACATGGTTAGTTGGTTTACAGGGGTCATCTGAGCTAAGGAGCAGAACAAAAACATGGTTAGTTGGTTTACAGGGGCCATCTGAGCTAAGGAGCAGAACAAGAACATGGTTGATTGGTTTACAGGGGTCATCTGAGCTAAGGAGCAGAACAAGAACATGGTTGATTGGTTTACAGGGGTCATCTGAGCTAAGGAGCAGAACAAGAACATGGTTGATTGGTTTACAGGGGTCATCTGAGCTAAGGAGCAGAACAAAAACATGGTTAATTGGTTTACAGGGGTCATCTGAGCTAAGGAGCAAAACAAAAACATGGTTAATTGGTTTACAGGGGCCATCTGAGCTAAGGAGCAGAACAAGAACATGGTTAATTGGTTTACAGGGGCCATCTGAGCTAAGGAGCAGAACAAAAACATGGTTAATTGGTTTACAGGGGCCATCTGAGCTAAGGAGCAGAACAAAAACATGGTTAATTGGTTTACAGGGGTCATCTGAGCTAAGGAGAAAAACAAAAACATGGTTAGTTGGTTTACAGGGGTCATCTGAGCTAAGGAGCAGAACAAAAATATGGTTAATTGGTTTACAGGGGCCATCTGAGCTAAGGAGCAGAACACAAACATGGTTAATTGGTTTACAGGGGCCATCTGAGCTAAGATGAAAAACAAAAACAGGGTTAGTTGGTTTACAGGGTCCATCTGAGCTAAGGAGCAGAACAAAAACATGGTTGGTTGATTTACAGGGGCCATCTGAGCTAAGGACAAAAACAAGAACATGGTTGATTGGTTTACAGGGGCCATCTGAGCTAAGGAGTGAGAAAAAAAATATGATTGGTTGGTTTACAGGGGCCATCTGAGCTAAGATGAAAAACAAGAACATGGTTGGATGATTTACAGGGGCCATCTGAGCTAAGGAGTGAGAAAAAAAATATGATTGGTTGGTTTACAGGGTCCATCTGAGCTAAGGAGTCAGAACAAAAACATGGTTAGTTGGTTTACAGGGGCCATCTGAGCTAAGGAGAAAAACAAGAACATGGTTGATTGGTTTACAGGGGTCATCTGAGCTAAGATGAAAAACAAAAACATGGTTAGTTGGTTTACAGGGTCCATCTGAGCTAAGGAGCAGAACAAGAACATGGTTGATATGTTTACAGGGTCCATCTGAGATAAGATGAAAAACAAATACATGGTTAGTTGGTTTACAGGGTCCATCTGAGCTAAGATGAAAAACAAAAACATGGTTAGTTGGTTTACAGGGGCCATCTGAGCTAAGGAGCAGAACAAGAACATGGTTGATTGGTTTACAGGGGCCATCTGAGCTAAGATGAAAAACAAAAACATGGTTAGTTGGTTTACAGGGTCCATCTGAGCTAAGATGAAAAACAAAAACATGGTTAGTTGGTTTACAGGGGCTATCTGAGCTAAGATGAAAAACAAAAACATGGTTAGTTGGTTTACAGGGGCCATCTGAGCTAAGATGAAAAACAAAAACATGGTTAGTTGGTTTACAGGGTCCATCTGAGCTAAGGAACAGAACAAAAACATGGTTGGTTGATTTACAGGGACCATCTGAGCTAAGGAGCAGAAAAAACACGGTTAATTGGTTTACAGGGCTCCTCTTGGCTGGGGAGCAGAAAAAACATGGCTGGTTGGTTTACAGGGGTCTCCTGGCTGGAGAGCAGAACAAAAACAAGGTTGGTTGGTTTACAGTGTTCTTTTTGGTTGAGGAGTGAAAAAAACATGTTTGACCATTCTAAGATTTTAAAAAATATTCACCAATTCACCATACAGATAGTTAATGTGTTAAATTGGCCTGTTGGTTGTTTTCTTTAATATATATATATGAGAATAACTTGCAAGATGGCTTTTTTTAAGTTTTCCGTCATTTTCAGCACAGTGCCGAAGCGGTGTGGTAGCTGTGTAGCAGTTGTTTGGGGTGAGGGGCTTGCCAGAAACTTACCCCGTTGTTACTGATCATGGACAGAGCAGAGATCGACGTTGGTCAGACACTTACCCCGTTGTTACTGATCATGGACAGAGCAGGGATGGAGGTTGGTCAGACACTTACCCCGTTGTTACTGATCATGGATAGAGCAGAGATGGGGGTTGGTCAGACACTTACCCCGTTGTTACTGATCATGGACAGAGCAGAGATGGAGGTAGGTCAGACACTTACCCCGTTGTTACTGATCATGGACAGAGCAGAGATGGAGGTAGGTCAGACACTTACCCCGTTCTTACTGATCATGGACAGAGCAGAGATGGAGGTTGGTCAGACACTAACCCCGTTGTTACTAATCATGGACAGAGCAGAGATGGAGGTTGGTCAGACACTTACCCCGTTGTTACTGATCACGGACAGAGCAGGGATGGGGGTAGGTCAGACACTTACCCCGTTGTTACTAATCATGGACAGAGCAGGGATGGGGGTTGGTGAGACACTTACCCCGTTGTTACTAATCATGGACAGAGCAGAGATGGGGGTTGGTCAGACACTTACCCCGTTGTTACTGATCATGGACAGAGCAGGGATGGAGGTAGGTCAGACACTTACACCGTTGTTTTTGATCATGGACAGAGCGGAGATGGGGGTTGGTGAGACACTCACCCCGTTGTTACTGATTATGGACAGAGCAGAGATGGAGGTTGGTCAGACACTTACCCCGTTGTTACTTATCATGGACAGAGCAGAGATGGGGGTTGGTCAGACACTTACCCCGTTGTTACTTATCATGGACAGAGCAGATTTGGGGGTTGGTCAGACACTTACCCCGTTGTTACTGATCATGGACAGAGCAGAGATGGCAGCGTCCGGCTGGAGGTGGATCTCGCGGGTGTCAATCTTCCAGATCAGACTGGCCAACTCCTGCTCATAGCGCCAGTTTCTGGGATGTTGGGGGTGGGGGGACGGCAACAGAATATGTGAGCAGATCAGACAATGACAAAATCACCCAATCTTGAGTATGCAGCATGCTTTAGAGCATTGTAATTACAAGCAAAATGTATAATTAACATTTTCAGTGAACAGCCAGAACCGGCCATTTTCTTAAATTTTATTTTTAAAAACTCATTTCTGAAGCAAGTCGAGATTTTTTCAGTAACCAATATTTTTGAAGGAAAGAACAATTGCAGTCAATTTATTTAGAGGTGCCAAATTACCTCTGGATAGTGTGTAAACACTTGACGATAGTGGGCGAGTGGCTCACCTGTAGAGAACTCCCAGGACTATGATGAGGACCAGGCCCACCCCACCAAGAAACCCGCCGACAGCATAGACCAGGATACCTGATACACAAACACACGAACACACACACACACACACACGAGGGAAACAAACAGTAGCGGGAGGGAAGTTAAGACACAAACTGGACCATGATTGCTATAGATATTGATAAAATATAGTTGATATCAGCTGTAAGGCTAGTTTTTCTTAGTCTGTGTACGGTACCTTTTTTATTTTGTAGCTCTGGAAAATTGATTATCTTATCGGTTTTATCATTGATCAAGTAAGTTTAGTCGATCTTTATGATTTGTTATAATGCT
>JAWDGP010007144.1:307500-312500 GCA_033675545.1 Elysia crispata | reverse complement strand
TCTGTCTCTGTCTCCCCCCCCCCCACCTTGGATGGACAGGATCTAACAAAAGTAAGTTGTTATAACCTGCGGAGGTTTTACAATTGGTTCTAGATCGATGCAGAAAGTGGCGTTTCATTATTTTATACCTTTTTTACAGGTAGGTTTACTTTAACAAAAAGATAGAGCAAAAACAAGACAGACTGCCTATACCAAGATTTGTTTTATCAAATTTTGAGCGGTTGAGGCGACGAAAAAAAATTATAGAAATATCACTACCACCAAAACTATATTACATAGGTGATGTGAGACAATTAACAAAAAACATTGTATTAGATACTCAGACGACATAAAATGATAAAAAAGAATCATCGCCACAAATACTGTATTATATAGTTAGGAGAAATTAATCAATTGCGAACTATCACGACGGGAGAAATGCTAATACTGCATAAGGACTTAGGCCACATAAAACACTGTAGAACTAACATCACCACCAATATTGTAGTAGATATTTAGCCCAGGTCGATTTCAAACTATCACTATCACAAATATTAAATTAGATACTTATGCGACGTAAAATAGTACGAAAAGAAAACCCGCCTCAAATATTGTATTATATACTCAGGGGACGTGAAAGAATTTAGAACTATCACTACCACTTGAGAGAATCACTATCACTAATACTGTATATGAATCTAAGGCCACTTGAAACAATTTAATACTATCGCTACCACAGAACGTTCAAACTATTATTGAGATATGCTGCCTAAACTGTGCTCTGAGCGGACAATCTCGGTTAAAAGTTTCTCGAGCATAAAGGTAAACCACGAAGAGAACTCACATTGACTTTGATGCCGAGGATGTCATCGAGGTCGTTCTTCTCCAAGTTGATCGGTGGCCTGTACAGCAGCTCTCTAACCCGACTCTCCCAGGTCTTGTAGTCAGGGTTGGTGATGGGCCGCCCCACCAGCAGTAGAGCGTTCTGAAACGCCATCACAGATTCGTTCCGACGGTCTTGAGCGAACTCGGAAGCTGGGTGTGAAGAGATAAAAATAGGCTTCACCGGATGTGAAGAGATATAAACATAGGCTTCACTGGGTGTGAAAAGATAAATGTAGGCTTCACTGGGTGTGGAGATATAAACATAGGCTTCACTGGGTGTGAAAAGATAAACGTAGGCTTCACTGGGTGTGGAGATATAAACATAGGCCTCACTGGGTGTGGAGATATAAACATAGGCTTCACTGGGTGTGAAAAAATAAACGTAGGCTTCTCTGGTTGTGGAGATATAAACATAGGCTTCACTGGGTGTGAAGAGATATAAACATAGGCTTCACTGGGTGTGAAAAGATATAAACATAGGCTTCACTAGGTGTGAAGAGATAAACATAGGCTTCACTGGGTGTAAAGAGATAAACGTAGGCTTCACTGGGTGTGGAGAAATAAGCATAGGCTTCACTGGGCATAGAGAAATAAACAAAGACTTCGCTGGATATAGAGATAAACACAGTCTTCACTGGGTATTGATAGGTAAACATAGACCTCACTGGGTATAAAGAGATAAACACCGTCTTCACTGGGTATAGAGAGAGAAACACAGTCTTCACTGAGTATAGAGAGATAAACATAGGCTTCACTGGATATAGAGATAAACATAGGCTTCACTGGATATAGAGATAAACACAGGCTTCTTTGGGTATAGAGATTTAAACACAAGCTTCCCTGTGTTTGGGGAGATAAACACAGGCTTCACTGGGTATGGGGATATAAACACAGGCTTCACTGGGTATGTGGAGATAAACAAAGGCCTCACTAGGTATAGGGAGATAAACATTATCTTCATCGGGTATTGGGAGATAAACACAGGCTTTACTGGGTATGGGGAGATAAACATAGGTTCAATGGGTACGGGGAGATAAACAAAGGCTTCACAGGGTATAGTGAGATAACTTAGGCTTCACTGGGTGAAGGGAGTTAAACACAGGCTTCTTCTGGAAATAGGGAGTTAAACATAGGTTTCATTGGGTTGGGGAGATAAAATAATACAGGCTTCACTGAGTATGGTAACATAAGCATAGGCTTCACTGGGTATGGGGAGATAAACAATAGCTGCAGACTGAGGGCAGGGGGTTAGCAGTTCAAATCTCAATATGTACAGCAGGGATACTGTGACCATTGAGAAAAGGCTGGTTGAAGGAGGTAGTGGTTGGGCTGCTGCTTATGAAGAAGTTGATGAAGATAAAAAGTTTCAGTGGAGGAGTGTATGTTAGGAAAATTAAAACTGTTCGAGAGAAAGATTCGCCTTGCGACAGGAGGCAGTGAAATAAAAGGTTTAACAAAAAAAACTTAATATAGAGAGAAATGAAAAAAAAAAAAAAGAAGAAGAAGAAGAAGAAGAAGAAGAAGAAGAAGAAGAAGAAGAAGAAGAAGAAGAAGAAGAAGAAGAAGAAGAAGAAGAAGAAGAAGAAGAAGAAGAAGAAGAAGAAGAATATCAACAATAACAGCTACAGCAACAACAACAATAACAACAACAACAACAACATAAAAAACAACAACAACAAAAAGAACAAGAACAAGAAAAAAAACAAGAAGGCAAGTAATAAAAAGTAATACAGAGAAGAAGAATTTTAAGTCTTAACACCATCCTCATTTTAAACTTCTACTCTTTTCCTTTTTTTCTACTCGTCTTCTTCTTGTAATTATTCTTGTTCTTCTTGTTCTTTTTGTTGCCGTTCGTCTTTTTCTTTTTCTTCTACAGTCTCGCTGGTTTACAGGAAGCTACTCACACGGGTGGCTATAGTCTAGCTGGTTTACAGGAAGCTACTCACACGGGTGGCTACAGTCTAGCTGGTTCACAGGAAGCTACTCACACGGGTGGCTACAGTCTAGCTGGTTCACAGGAAGCTACTCACACGGGTGGCTACAGTCTAGCTGGTTCACAGGAAGCTACTCACACGGGTGGCTACAGTCTAGCTGGTTCACAGGAAGCTACTCACACGGGTGACTACAGTCTAGCTGGTTCACAGGAAGTTACTCACACGGGTGGCTACGGTCTAGCTGGTTCACAGGAAGCTACTCACACGGGTGACTACAGTCTAGCTGGTTCACAGGAAGCTACTCACACGGGTGGCTATAGTCTAGCTGGCTCACAGGAAGCTACTCACACGGGTGGCTACAGTCTAGCTGGTTCACAGGAAGCTACTCACATGGGTGGCTACAGTCTAGCTGGTTCACAGGAAGCTACTCACACGGGTGGCTACAGTCTATCTGGCTCACGGAAAGCTACTTACACGGGTGGCTACAGTCCAGCTGGCTCACGGGAAGCTACTCACATGGGTGGCTACAGTCTATCCGGTTCACGGTATTGAAATAGCACATCCTTTGATTTTCCAACAGGAAGGCGATTTCAATTGACTTTGGCAATGTTTGTCTTTGTATTTGCTTCCCTTTTTTCATCTTTTTTTTTAAATCCTGACCTGACAAAAATGTTCTATGAGAACGCTTAGTGTAAAATCTGGCCAGTATTCAATAATTGCAGATCCTCTGGCCTTGGCCAAACAGTACCGTACAACCTGAAAATCATTTTGTGTATCATTGTCTGCGCGTGCCTGACATTCCAAACAAAGGCAAGAGAAAAACAAACAGTTCTGTATTTACTCTCAAAGTCGACCCTAATCCCTGCATGTTCTTCACAAAACCTCGTATTCTGCTATCCGTGTAAGAAGGAATGTTATGCAGCCCACCAGACAAGCCACATGTGCCCATCCTTAACGTCTGCAATCATTAGACAGATCCAGGCAACAAACATTTGATATTACACAAACCCCCTGGGTGACTGCGCCGTGTGGAATGCGACACCAGTGATAGAAACCTTCTACCGCTTTACTTAGTCTCGTGTTCTCCAAGCTATTTTCGCCTTATGTCTGATGACATCAAAGAGATGAGAGGGACGGATTCTACTTGATAAAAGATGTGAAGAATTTGAAGTAGCCGACCCACGGAATTTTTACTTTACATAAACAGAGATGGTTAAATAATAAAAAGAAATGAAGCGTGACTTGAGTGAAACAAAGCTGAGGCGGTCCAGGTTTCTTGTCATGTCCGCTGCGGACAAGGTCGGCGGATTATGCTGGCCAGGGGAGGTGTCCACTGAACAACGCAGTAGCTGGATCTACATCACTGGACTGAGATGTTCAGATCTAGGTCAAGGGATCAACTGAGTCGAACCTGTATCGATAACACGGTCAGATGGTCGGAGAGGAGATGAGCAAGGTCGGAGAGAGGGACGAGCACTAAAACTATACATAGTAACAGATGAGGGCGGCCAAGCTGAAGAGAAGTTTATCGTATCCGATCAAAATAATGGTGATCTGTTTTCGTCCATCAAGATTCTAACATTTGAAACAGGTTCATAAAATTGTCCGGAGGTACAGAGAAGTCGAACTGTGAAACAGAATTATGATAGTAATAAAACAAAACGAATTTTTTTTCTGATTGTGGGGCAGGGGGGAGGAGAGGAGAGCGAAAAGAACGATAGAAAGAAAGGTAATACCGTTGCGAGATAACGAGAGATAGAAAGAGAGAGAGTGAGAGAGAGAGAGAGAGATAAACGACACTGTGAGAGGGAGAGCGGAAGAGAGTAAGAGAGACAGAGCGATAGAGTTTCTATGCTTCAAACTCGGAAGATGTGTGGAGATAAAAGAGACAAACATCGGGTACTCACGGTAGAACATGAGACTTTCACTCATGCTGTCCTTGTAAGGCTCCTCATCTCTCACACCGATGACCACATACTGCCCAGTGGTGGTCAAGCCCAGGCTATGGAGGTAGCTGACAGCGTCCAGAAACATCGTAGGTCGGGAGTAGATCACATAGACTGGTTTTTGGTGGATGGAAAGGGTGGGGGGGGGAGGGGAATAAAAAAACTCAAATGATGCAAATTGTTAAATTAGGGCAATCGACGTATTTGGACACTTCCCCCCCACCCCCTCCCCCCCAAAAAAAAAAAAAAAAAAAAG
>JAWDGP010007144.1:300000-305000 GCA_033675545.1 Elysia crispata | reverse complement strand
TAGCGTGAAGTGATTCCTCATTATGTTCTTTTCCGGCTAATCAGCCTTTCTATGTTGATTATCTTAGATTTCTAGACTTGAAATTGTCAAATTACAGCTCTCTTACTGTTGCTCTCACCGCGCTCAGCTGGCAGGAGAACAATGGTTTGCGTCATTGAAAAAAGTTATCAAAACCACTTTTTTTTTCATTTAACTGCATTTCTCTGTTTATATTATACAAAGCTCTTTCAAAGATGCATATTTTGAACAATACTCTTTTAATGTTTTTCGAACCTGTACTCAAAAAGTGAAGGGCCTTCAATAATTTTTTGTTGTGCGTGGTTATAGGTGATGTTAAGTGTGGTGTTGGTTGGTGCTGATCATGTCAGATGTGGCGATGGTTGTTGTGATGAAGATATAGTGGCTGGCAAAGGCAGTGCTGGCGATGGTTGTGATGAAGATATAGTGGCTGCCAAAGGCAGTTCTGGCGATGGTTGTTGTGATGAAGGTATCGTGGCTGGCAAAGGCAGTGCTGGCGATGGTTGTTGTGATGAAGATATAGTGGCTGGCAAAGGCAGTGCTGGCGATGGTTGTTGTGATGAAGATATAGTGGCTGGCAAAGGCAGTGCTGGCGATGGTTGTTGCGATGAAGGTATAGTGGCTGGCAAAGGCAGTGCTGGCGATGGTTGTTGTGATGAAGATATAGTGGCTGGCAAAGGCAGTGCTGGCGATGGTTGTTGTGATGAAGATATAGTGGCTGGCAAAGGCAGTGCTGGCGATGGTTGTTGTGATGAAGATATAGTGGCTGGCAAAGGCAGTGCTGGCGATGGTTGTTGTGATGAAGATATAGTGGCTGGCAAAGGCAGTGCTGGCGATGGTTGTTGTGATGAAGATATAGTGGCTGGCAAAGGCAGTGCTGGTGATGGTAGGGATGTTGGCGAGATTAAACGCATTTGTGACACAAAATGAGAGCAATATTGACAACCCACTAGAGTCTGTCTTGATTGTGAACTATAATGACGGGACGGTTGCCCGCCCTGTAAGCAGAATAAAACTGGAGCCTCACATCTTAGCTATGTCCTTCCTGTAGTTTGTGACTTCAGGGCTTTATCACCCCAGTTCTCGATCAGTTGATTTGTGGCCTGAATTTATGTTCTATTGCCTGGGAGTCCGTTTGATTAACAGAGGTTACCCTTTAAATGGGGTGCAGTAAAATGATTTTTCCTGTCACAATTATTTAAAAATCTGATATATTTTTTTTCTTTCTTGTTTGGCCTTTTGTATCTGATTTGGCCATCATTGTCAGCCACAAACCTTGGTGTAATCGTTTTCTTGTTTGGCCCTCAAGAGTATTTTTAGCACTTGTAGATATAAAAACGGATAATGGTTATGTAGGGAAAAGGGGAAAAAGGGGGTTGACGGCGGCCCCTGGCACCCTGGGGGCATGAATTCATAATGAGAAGAGGAAAACGGCCTAGATTAGCTCTAGTTTATACACACCTAGGCTACTGGCATGTTAAATACACCGGCTTGCCCTTCCATGCCCCTCCTCCGTTATTACAGCAAAGAATTCTTAATCGTGTAATAAATACAACCATGCACATAATGTATAATTATCTACATTAAGAGGGCAGTGCATGGCATAATAGTCGCTATTTTTACTGTCCATATTCGCGCTGTTCAACACAAGACACGGTAGCGAAGGGCACAACCTTTCACAGGTTACTGAGTTGCTGTATGAGACCATGCTCTGGTCTAAACAGACTTTTTTATTACAGCAACAGAGCCATGTCTGTCTATGTAAGACAATGCTCTGGTCTAAACAGACTTTTTCATTACAGCAACAGAGATATGTCTGTCCATGTAAGACAATGCTCTGGTCTAAACAGACTTTTTTTTATTACAGCAACAGAGATATGTCTGTCCATGTAAGACAATGCTCTGGTCTAAACAGACTTTTTTATTACAGCAACAGAGCCATGTCTGTCCATGTAAGACAATGCTCTGGTCTAAACAGACTTTTTTATTACAGCAACAGAGCCATGTCTGTCTATGTAAGACAATGCTCTGGTCTAAACAGACTTTTTTATTACAGCAACAGAGATATGTCTGTCTATGTAAGACAATGCTCTGGTCTAAACAGACTTTTTTATTACAGCAACAGAGATATGTATGTCTATGTGAGACAATGCTCTGGTCTTAACAAACTTTTTTTTATTACCGCAACAGAGCCATGTCTGTCTGTGTAAGACAATGCTCTGGTCTAAACAGACTTTTCTATTACCACAAAAAAGTCATGACTCTCTATATGAGACGATGCTCTGGTCTGACAGACTTTTCTATTACAAGCAATAACTGAGCCAAATTGTTTGTTCTGTGAAATGTTTGCTAGTTTGTTACTAACAACTGTGCATGTTGTATCGAGATGGGTGTTCAACTGACCATGTCGTGGCCGAATTGAAGGAATACTTAAGGTCAAAGCATTGCTTATACTGACTTGTTTCTATCATTGACTTTTGAATTCCGCCCGTTAAAACCATGGATAAATGTACCATTGAAATATGAGATCCGGTTCAATTGCCATTAATAAAGTTGTTTTTTTTTTTTAATCAAAACTGTGTGTATTCTAATACAATAGATCTCTCACTCACTCCTCTCACCCTCCCTCCACTTTTCTTCTCTTCCTTACATCTCAATATCTCTATATATTTATCCATCTATCTGACAGCAACCCAAATTTCAGAGTTTCCTTTAGCTGAGGTTTCTTGATAGAATGTGATATTTATAAATTGCATTCTGTTTGTTATTTATAATAATAAAAATTTCAAAAGATGAATTGCAAGTAAGCGTGTATAGTTCCTTTTTCAATACGGACAAAATGTTAAGACTTCTTTTGCTGCGTATGTGGTTGTCATAATAAAAGGGTTTTTTTTTATTTTTTTCAACATTTCCACTGTATCTGCTCAGTTAGCGGCCGAGGAACTATCAGCTTGACGGGGTGAAATGTGCAGCTGGCAAACTGAATGATCTATATTTAAAATAAGGAAATCCGCCCAGCCCATACTCTTACAGTTGAGTCTGCTGTAGGAACACGAGGATGTTTTATTCTTCCTGGAAAGTTTTGAGAAAAGCTCTTCACACGCTCACCTGTGAGGTATGACTAGAGAAAGAGCAAACTTCATACGCTCACCTGTGAGGTATGACTAGAGAAAGAGCAAACTTCACACGCTCACCTGTGAGGTATGACTAGAGAAAGAGCAAACTTCACACGCTCACCTGTGAGGTATAACTAGAGAAAGAGCAAACTTCACACGCTCACCTGTGAGGTATGACTAGAGAAAGAGCAAACTTCACACGCTCACCTGTGAGGTATGACTAGAGAAAGAGCAAACTTCACACGCTCACCTGTGAGGTATGACTAGAGAAAGAGCAAACTTCACACGCTCACCTGTGAGGTATGACTAGAGAAAGAGCAAACTTCACACGCTCACCTGTGAGGTACTACTAGAGAAAGAGCAAACTTCATACGCTCACCTGTGAGGTATGACTAGAGAAAGAGCAAACTTCATATGCTCACCTGTGAGGTATGACTAGAGAAAGAGCAAACTTCACACGCTCATCTGTGAGGTAGAACTAGAGAAAGAGCAAACTTCATACGCTCACCTGTGAAGTATGACTAGAGAAAGAGCAAACTTCACACGCTCACCTGTGAGGTATGACTAGAGAAACAGCAAATCGTTGCACTTGATTTCAAATCCCTGAAAGTAGGTCATTGTGATCGTAGATAACACGAGGTCAAAGATCGCCGACGATAAGCTGGCCCATCTACTTTTATTGCTTCAAGATGTTTTATTTTTTTCTCTTTGGTGTTTATTCTGTTTAAGTTTAAATATAAGATAAGCCAGCTAGTTCTACCTCTGCTCAATCCCCGCCCAGTGAGCTCACTTTATTTTCCTTTACATGTTCTGTATCCCTACCAAGTGCATCTCTCGCTCTCTGACCAGAGCTGGGCTGTGAGCATCCGCTGAATCCACACATCGCGCTCGGTCGTTGATTAATGAACCAAACTTTCTGACAAACCCCGTTCTATATAAATTATCAACTTGTGAGAAAAGATCAGAAATCCTTTAATGAAGGGGCAGCTTGTTTGTTAGTTCGTGTTTGTCACTTGTTGTTAGCCAGCTGGTCCGCCTAATCACATGTATAGCGATGACACGGACATAGCGTCCGCAACTGCTGGAGCGGTATAAATTTCTTCTTCTTCTTCTTCTTCTGACAGAGAGATAAATAAATAGAGAGAGAGGGAAAGAGAGAGAGAGAGAGAGATAGAGGGAGAGAAAGAGAGAGAGGGAGAGAGAGATAGAGAAGAGGAAGAGGAAGAGGAAGAGGAAGAGGAAGAGGAAGAAGAAGAAGAAGAAGAAGAAGAAGAAGAAGAAGAAGAAGAAGAAGAAGAAGAAGAAGAAGAAGAAGAAGAAGAAGAAGAAGAAGAAGAAGAAGAAGAAGAAGAAGAAGAAGAAGAAGAAGAAGAAGAAGAAGAAGAAGAAGAAGAAGAAGAAGAAGAAGAGGAAGAGGAAGAGGAAGAAGAAGAAGAAGAAGAAGAAGAAGAAGAAGAAGAAGAAGAAGAAGAAGAAGAAGAAGAAGAAGAAGAAGAAGAATAAGAAGAAGAGAAAGAAGATGAAGGAGAAGAAGAAGAAGAAGAAGAAGAAGAAGAAGAAGAAGAAGAAGAAGAAGAAGAAGAAGAAGAAGAAGAAGAAGAAGAAGAAGAAGAAGAAGAAGAAGAAGAAGAAGAAGAAGAAGAAGAAGAAGAAGAAGAAGAAGAAGAAGAAGAAGAAGAAGAAGAAGAAGAAGAAGAAGAAGAAGAAGAAGAAGAAGAAGAAGAAGAAGAAGAAGAAGAAGAAGAAGAAGAAGAAGAAGAAGAAGAAGAAGAAGAAGAAGAAGAAGAAGAAGAAGAAGAAGAAGAAGAAGAAGAAGAAGAAGAAGAAGAAGAAGAAGAAGAAGAAGAAGAAGAAGAAGAAGAAGAA
>JAWDGP010007144.1:280000-295000 GCA_033675545.1 Elysia crispata | reverse complement strand
AGAAATGACGCGCTACTTCGACCAAGTGACCAGCGGCCATTGTGCCTGTGACGTGTGACCAGCTGACCAACATTCTGATATTGCTTTCAGTGGCCAATAAGGTGAATTTTGATTCAAATGTTGCATGTCTTGCTTTCAACAATGCTCTTCTGAACTGAGGGCGAAATTAGAATCTCCTGAAATCACTCGCAACTTTTTGGCAATTGGCTGAATCTAGGTGTGTGAGTGTGTGTATATGTGTGTTTTGATGTTTGTTTTTTCTTTCGAGAATAATGATGTGTAATTGTGTAGAAGCTGAATGTGTGCATATTAACAAAGTGGGGGGAACCAACCAAGCTGTATTTAACTTCATGTAAAACTGTCAAACTTTCCACCAATGCCCTGTCCATGAGAAGACAATGAGAACACGGTTATACCTCTCCTCTTGCTCCATCACCTCTAGCGTGAGGCACCCTGGCTTGAGCCTGGTCTACATGGGAAACCAGGGAGTCAAGATCATCGGCTTGGTGACTGTAGAAAGGTTCAATAAACCTATATACACTAGTGCTGAGAATACAAGTAATCCAATGATCACTTATACACGTCTCTCTCTCTCTCTGTCTCTATGTCACTCTGTCTCTGTCTCTGTCTCTCTCTCTGTCTCTCTGTCTCTCTCTCTCTCAATCTCTATCATTTGTTTCCCTCGAAATCCTATGCCCTTTCCGTCTAAAGAATTCTATCAAATTTTTAAAAGATGAAACATTTCTATATTTTAGTTTTATTACAATCATGTGATCACTTGTTTCATCGCCTCACATCAACTGTGGGAACATCTTCTCACACAACTCAAAATGCATTCTCTGGTCACGGTTGCCTGAGTCGGGCATGACTACCTGAACCTGGTCGACTCGCTGGCGACCAATCTACAACATCGATGAGAGCCAGCAAGCCCTGAGTCTGTTCCCATGGAGTAACGGACTGTAACGTCTAACATGATTGTACCCCGAGCTCTGATCGTGGAGATAACGTCAGTTTAGAGGCCGGTAGATAGCGAGTCTGCCTTTCTTGATATGAAGTTCACAAAAACATTACCCTATCTCGAGCTATGTAATGGAGAGATGTGATATCTGCAGTTTAACTTCCTTTTCTTTCCCTTCTCTTTTGACCTTC
This sequence comes from Elysia crispata, assembly GCA_033675545.1. NCBI lineage: Eukaryota > Metazoa > Mollusca > Gastropoda > Plakobranchidae > Elysia > Elysia crispata. Next base: position 293,851 of record JAWDGP010007144.1, on the reverse strand, counting down.
CCATGAAGCTCAACATTCCGTTTACCCCCATCCCTATTTTTTTTCTGATGTGCTTGTCATCCTTTCATGATGCGCTGTAATATTCATTACAAGGGAAGGTCACTGGTGACAGAGACTAATTAGCGATCAGCAAGATGGCTATCAATAGAACTGATGAGACAGAGGTCAGGGGCGGGAGAACTTGTCCATGTTTTCATGTGTTCCTGTAAATGGTGAACTTAGGATCGAGCAGATCCGGCAGGATATAGCACGTCATGTTTGGGGAGCAATAGTTTAGTGGACTCAATGGTTGTACTGAACCCAATGGTTTCTAGATAGTCACGGAGAAAAATCAAGATGCCCCAGTAACGGTGCGAGGCAGAGCATATCACAGTTCACAGTTCACGGGGTTCGGTAGAAAAGAGGAAGTCGTTAATATTGGCTCAAAATTGCGTGTGTTGATGTGTGCCCTCTTTGTGGCCCTGTCTCCACCAGAAGGAGCGATGGTCATCTGAAAGCCATTGCTCCTGATCCTGCAGCTTTATCTGATCTCGCCTTGTCTCGACCGCCGTCCTGTGGGAACATTCCAGTCAGATGCACTATGGGAGAAAATTGACGATACTAAAACTTTTGAAATTGCTTCTTCCTTCAGAGAGACAGCGAATGATAAGAATTGCATCAATATTGGCACAGACAAATTTTATGACCGTTTTACCCAAAAATGTCTTCAGGAATTTATGTCAATAGGTCGAACTGACCGCAATCAAGGGTTCGGGGTGACCTGGTCAGTAGGCCTCACAGTGTCCCAGGCGAGGACAGTTCAGAGACCACACACGTCGGTTCCTATCAAGTGGACTGATCAGGCCCTTGTTCAACCAGTGATAACATCACGGGACAAACACAACCAGTGATAACATCACGGGACAAACATAACCAGTTCGCCTCAGCGAATCGCGACAACAGGTAGACAACAGTGGTACAGACTCAAAACAGTTCTTAGCATGCCTAACAACAGCTCATCAGAGGGTACATAAGGTTGTCTTTTTGCTGCTATGAATAATTATGACAAAGACTAAAGCACTCGTCTTTTTCTTTGCGTTCGCAACAGTGAGCTGTGGCATGACTGAGGACTTCCCCGAGACCAGCTCTGAAGCGTTTGATTCCGAATCGGTAAGACCGGAGTTGAGCGTGGCTTGCAGGTCAGTAGAGGAGTACAATGCACTTGGTGGTGCTACAAAACAGTCTAGTAATTAAGAAGTTAAAAGGTGGGGGAGGAGAGGAAGCGTTTGTAAAGCAGCTACAGTGGCAGCCCTCTGTCTGGCATCTCTCCGATTCTCGCGATTCCTCGCTCTCAAGGCCAGGCGGACATGATGGCGGTCACCAGGGTGACCAGCGGCGAGTCGGCTTCCATGTCGGCCGGGTGTGTAACCCAGCATGCTGTAATGTCGTTAGTTCCCCCCAGTTTGCCAGCACTTCCACCAGAGAATTTGTTACTATGCAACCACTTCGGGCACCGTCAAAGAGTTTAATCCTGTCAGCCTTGTTTCACAGTCACGTGACCCCACTGATTCCTGGGGTGATGAGCTTATCCCAGGCTTGAAGCAGCTCGCAACCGCGAAACCTCTCACCTAACAACCACTTCTACTCCAGCCGCCAAGACACGTTTTTAATTAAATTCTCCTAGACTTTCACGCTGAGTGAAATACTGGAGAACGATGAACAGGGAACGGTGAAGCTGGATAATTAGACCAGGCGACAGCACACAGAGTTGTCGTTCCGCGACCCAGATCTAGACGGGCATTCACTAGTCTGAAAACTAATAAGATTGTATAGGGAATCCAGGAATAAAAATACTTTATTTTGTCGTTAAATAATTTAAAATGACATTGGTTTTTTTTTTTTTAATTAAAAATAATTATGTATGTCGTCAAGTCATTATAACTATATTTTAACTATGTTAAACAATAGACCGATATTTCCAATAACTGCTCGTGTCGGCGGGGATCTAGCGTAGACTGGCAATGTTTGACACTGTGTTCGCCTGGGTTACATTACACTCTTCGCTCTTCATCTTTATCTCTCTATTTCTTACTCTCCCTCCCTACATCCCTCTCTGTCTCTCTGTCTGTCTCTCTCTCTCTCTCTCTCTCTCTCTCTCTCTCTCTCTCTCTCTCTCTATATATATATATATATATATATATATATATATATATATATATATATATCTGTCTGTCTCTTTTTCTATTTAGTTCTCAATCCATCTCTATATCAAGCTATCTGTGCAATCTCTTTCTCTCCCTCCCTTTCCCTCTCTTTCTCTCTCTCACTCTCCCTCTATCTCTCTGTCTCTCTCTCTGTTCTATCTGTCTCTATCTCCATTTTTCTCTCTATCTCCATCTCTGTCGCTCTATCTCTCTCTCTTTCTCCCTCCTCCCCTTTCTTTCCACACCCCTATTCCTTGACCTGTGAATATCTCTCGCTGTAACCGTGGAGACTCCTCGAGTCCACGTAACAACAAAATACAAAGCAGAACCAAGCAAGAAATGTAACAGATTAATCACAGAGCTCACATCCGGTAGGACCATCGCTCTATTTACGAGCATCACATTAAAATCTTTTCTTTGCTGATTTTCTGCTCCAGCGAGAGCCTGTGTCCAGTATCTGCGCCTATTGGAGCGGCCAGTGGACGACCAGGCCTACACAAAGAGAATAGACGAGAAATCAGCCAAGGAAACGGCCGGGATCACAGAGATACGGCCGCTCGCCCATTAGTCCTAAAACAATCTCTGGGGCGCGCTTCGGTGAGAAATCCTTGTCTTGACTCTGACCAACAGTCACTCTGACCAACAGTCACTCTGACCAACAGTCACTCGGACCAACAGTCACTCTGACCAACAGTCACTCGGACCAACAGTCACTCGGACCAACAGTCACTCTGACCAACAGTCACTCTGACCAACAGTCACTCGGACCAACAGTCACTCTGACCAACAGTCACTCTGACCAACAGTCACTCGGACCAACAGTCACTCTGACCAACAGTCACTCGGACCAACAGTCACTCGGACCAACAGTCACTCTGACCAACAGTCACTCGGACCAACAGTCACTCTGACCAACAGTCACTCGGACCAACAGTCACTTTGACCAACAGTCACTCGGACCAACAGTCACTCGGACCAACAGTCACTCTGACTTTGAATAGAGTGGTGGCTTTTAGTTTGATTTCCTCACCCAAATCTCTATGTGTTAGATTACTTTCAATTTTTCGCTTCTCCTGTTCGTTCTTAGAAAGCAAACCCATAAAAAACAACATAAAAACGATTGCATGGCGATCAACACTCTTTGAAAATCCCACACAATCTCTGGTGCACGTAAGCTTGTTTTGTGGAAATAAAAATATAACTTTTAGTGTTTTTCGTTCCCGCCGAAAATCTAATCTAGCCAGCAAGCAGCGCGAATTCCAACATTTTTTATGGTGAGAGTAACTCAGTGATCGAGGAGCTAGAAAAGTCTGGTCTATTTGGCCGTCTATGTTTACTCCAATATTCAGTTTGTCAATTTCGGTATACTATGAACAAGGCTGGAAATGACCTCAGACACAGAGAATCTATGGGCGGTAGTTAAGGTTAGCAATGACACATAGAATCTATGGGCAGTATTATAGTTCGTAAAGACTTGAGACACACAAAATCTATGGGCGGTAGTTAAGGTTGGCAATGACCTCAGACACACAGATTTTATGGGCGGTAGTTAAGGTTGGCAATGACCTCAGACACAGAGAATCTACGGGCGGTAGTTAAGGTTGGCAATGATCTCAGACATAGAGAATCTATGGGCGGTAGTTCAGGTTGGCAATGACCTCAGACACACAGATTTTATGGACGGTAGTTAAGGTTCGCAATGATGTCAGACACAGAGAATCTATGGGCGGTAGTTAAGGTTGGCAATGACCTCAGACACAGAGAATCTATGGGCGGTAGTTCAGGTTGGCAATGACCTCAGACACACAGATTTTATGGGCGGTAGTTAAGGTTGGCAATGATGTCAGACACAGAGAATCTATGGGCGGTAGTTAAGGTTGGCAATGACCTCAGACACACAGATTTTATGGACGGTAGTTAAGGTTGGCAATGATCTCAGACATAGAGAATCTATTTGCGGTAGTTCAGGTTGGCAATGACCTCAGACACACAGATTTTATGGACGGTAGTTAAGGTTGGCAATGACCTCAGACACAGAGAATCTATTTGCGGTAGTTCAGGTTGGCAATGACCTCAGACACACAAATTTTATGGGCGGTAGTTAAGGTTGGCAATGATCTCAGACACAGAGAATCTATGGGCGGTAGTTCAGGTTGGCAATGACCTCAGACACACAGATTTTATGGACGGTAGTTAAGGTTGGCAATGACCTCAGACACAGAGAATCTATGGGCGGTAGTTAAGGTTGGCAATGACCTCAGACACAGAGAACCTATGGGCGGTAGTTCAGGATGGCAATGACCTCAGACACACAGATTTTATAGACGCTAGTTAAGGTTCGCAATGACCTCAGACACATAGAATCTATTGGCGGTAGTTCAGGTTGGCAATGACCTCAGATGCACGGAAAGAGATCTGATAGAGGAAGATATAGTAAAAAGATCTGATGAAGAAAAATGTAGGAAAGAGATCTGATAGAGAAAGATATAGGAACGAGATCTGCTGGAGAAAGATATAGGAAAGAGATTTGATAGAGAAAGATATAGGAACGAGATTTGATGGAGAAAGATATAGGAAAGAGATTTGATGGAGAAAGATATAGGAAAGAGATTTGATGGAGGAAGATATAGGAAAGAGATTTGATGGAGGAAGATATAGGAAAGAGATTTGATGGAGAAAGATATAGGAAAGAGATTTGATGGAGAAAGATATAGGAAAGAGATTTGATGGAGGAAGATATAGGAAAGAGATTTGATGGAGGAAGATATAGGAACGAGATTTGATGGAGAAAGATATAGGAAAGAGATCTGATGGAGGGAGATATAGGAACGAGATTTGATGGAGAAAGATATAGGAAAGAGATTTGATGGAGAAAGATATAGGAACGAGATTTGATGGAGAAAGATATACGAAAGAGATCTGATGGAGAAAGATATAGGAAAGAGATCTGATGGAGGGAGATATAGGAATGAGATATGATGGAGAAAGATATAGGAACGAGATTTGATGGAGAAAGATATAGGAAAGAGATCTGATGGAGAAAGATATAGGAACGAGATTTGATGGAGAAAGATATAGGAAAGAGATTTGATGGAGAAAGATATAGGAACGAGATTTGATGGAGAAAGATATAGGAAAGAGATTTGATGGAGAAAGATATAGGAAAGAGATTTGATAGAGAAAGATATAGGAAAGAGATTTGATAGAGAAAGATATAGGAAAGAGATTTGATAGAGAAAGATATAGGAAAGAGATTTGATAGAGAAAGATATAGGAAAGAGATTTGATGGAGAAAGATATAGGAAAGAGATTTGATGGAGGAAGATATAGGAAAGAGATTTGATAGAGGAAATTTAGGAAAGAGATCTGATGGAGAAAGAATAAGGAAAGAGATCTCATGGAAGAAGATTTAGGAAAGAGATCTAATGGAGAAAGAATAAGGAAAGAGATCTGATGGAGAAAGAATAAGGAAAGAGATCTCATGGAAGAAGATTTAGGAAAGAGATCTGATGGAGAAAGAATAAGGAAAGAGATCTCATGGAAGAAGATTTAGAAAAGAGATCTAATAGAGAAGGATATAGAAAATATTCGGATTTAAGGATTTGTGTGGGTTCATCAAGCTTTACGAACCTTCTATGTTTACTGATACATTCGATACATTAAATATTCGAGTTTAGTTGAAGATTGGCATAATCCATTAACTGGAAAGTGAACTCAATATTTTTCCTTAGTTTCAGATCCATTGTCTCACGCCTCCTTTCAGTTTTCCTAGATCTATTAGCATCAGAAAATTGAAACCACCTTAAAGGATGCAAAGACAGCAAAAAAACGATCCAACTCTGAAAGTAATCAATATTGGTTAATCTTGATCCACATCTCCTACAACAGGTAGCCTAATTGATTAGGGTCTTTTCTCTACTACTATATTTGTACCAGAAACCATCTGAAGTCGGAGAGGCCTGTTGTATGAAAGATGGAGGGGACGAGGGGACGAGGGGAGAAGGGAGAGGGGAGAAGGGAGGAGGGAGGAGGGAGGGCTCTTATTAGAAGAGATTATAGTGGCGACGCCACGAGTGGAGTCCAGGAGTCCAGGAGTCCAGGCGGAGCAACTGGAGGAGACCACTGGACAGCAATTACCTCGCTCGCAAATCAACTTCACGGTTCGGCACACAAGTGTCTGTTGTCTCTACACATCATCTCATCTCAAACTCCACATCAAGCTCCTACTACATCTGATGGGCAATAAAACTAAAACACAACCCCATCGCTACGTTTTCCGTTTCAGGTCTCAATGGCTTCACCAGACTTAGGAGACAATAAGTAATCAAGGTTTGGTCCTGAATCTATAAACATTGTGCAAAACGCTTTACAGTTTCTGTCAATACAGATTATACTGTGAGCATCCCATTGAACATCCATGGAGTTTTCCGAACTTAGTATTATGGTTTATTACGATTGTATTGAAGGGATGGGCAAGTTATATTCTCATCATTCTCCACCCCCCCCCCTTTTTCCACACACACACACCAAACATTCTACCTCTCTAATTTCATGTTGAATTTCAGAAAACAAAACCAATGCATGTATCGTCGCAACCCTGTAGTTTTCTCCAGGACCTACGCTACCAGCTCTTGGGTGAAGTGATCTGCCAAGTCCTTTTTACTCTTTTGATCTGGTTCACAGAATTCTTTCAAAACAGGTTTTAAATTTGTTGCCTTTTTTTTTCTCAAAAAAGTTATTACCCCTGTATGTTAAGTGACCTTAGTCGTTTGTCCGTTTTTATCATTTCAAATTTATTATTTGTTCCTGAAATTTTTGTTGCGCAATATAGAATGGGTGGCGAGTATGTTAAATTGTTCTCTCTTAATGTATATTTTTCCTTCACTCAATTCGCAATTAGCGTGTGCTGCTATTTTGTGGAAAGATGAACGTACTCAAAAATAGGAGTGTGTGTATGGCGGGGGGAGGGGGGTATATTCATTGACAATAGAAATAATTATTAGCATTTTAATATCTAGAACCTTAAAAAAAAAAAAAAAACATTAAAGTTAAATTTAGTGGTGTGAACCAAGCGAGGGATAAACAGCTTCAAGAGCCTAACGGACAGCAAAGCTCTCAGACGACATGCAGTGCTGTCTTCTATCGACTATCTGAAGGGTTTTTACATCAAGGTTTGTGCTAGGCTGGGATCGGGTGTGAGGTACAGCCCAAATCGCAGCATAGGTTCTTAGATATCTAAGGGTTGGACAAACACAAGACCTGAGGTAAAGAAAGACAACAAACTTCAGAGTAAAGAAAAACAAGACACGCATGATAGAGAAAGAGAAGCCAAGCCGCCCAAGCGGTCCTCTCACGCCAGTTAATCCCCGTGGCCTTATATGCAGGTTATCTTCACACTCCACTGGGTCCCATCTGTTTGAGCCTAGGCCCTGGCCATCCCCGAACCTCTTTTATCTACTGTTGACCCTTTGACCACACGACCTGAAAGTTTGACCCGAGATGCTAGTGACCATACAAGGGAGGGAAGCTGCCGGGGAGGGCGCGTGTAGGCGGCATTGTGCATCAGAGGGGAGTCAGCGATACGGTAAATTGTATAATATAATGTTTGAAATAATCATAACATGACTATGTTAGGAAAATCTAGTCAGGGAGAAAGAGTGAGGGAAAAAAAGGATTAAGTGGGAATGATATACAAAAAAAGAAAAAAGATAGAATCAAAGAGAAATATGAAAAGAAGACAGAGAGAGAAAGAGATAGAGAGAGTAGGAGAGAGAAGAGAAAGAGAGAGAGAGAGAGAGAGAGAGAGAGAGAGAGAGAGAGAGAGAGAGAGAGAGAGACGCATTATATCTTAGTGTTCCCTGCTTTAGCTTCAACGTAAATTTATTGTCCTTAAAAGCCGCATACTATTTCTACAGTTCTCTAAAATGATGCCCTAAAGTAGAGACCGTTTGAAGGATGGATATTGGTTAGGCGTGCTGACCTGTTACATTGTTCATCAAAAATAATCCGGAGGCTTAAGTGGGTTGTATTAGCCAATCAGAAATGGGATAGAGTACTGCCCAAGAGAGACGCACAAAACTGTAGACGACTGTCAAATTCTTCAATACCGCTCAGTGGACACAACATTGTCACAGTCTTAGAGAGACATACAGGACAGCAGGTGACTATCAGGGTCTTCAATACCGTTCAGTGGACACAACACTGTCACAGTCTTAGAGAGACATACAGGACAGCAGGTGACTATCAGGGTCTTCAATACCGTTCAGTGGACACAACACTGTCACAGTCTTAGAGAGACATACAGGACGGCAGGTGACTGTCAGGGTCTTCAATACCGTTCAGTGGACACAACACTGCCACAGTCTTAGAGAGACATACAGGACGGCAGGTGACTGTCAGGGTCTTCAATACCGTTCAGTGGACACAACACTGTCACAGTCTTAGAGAGACATACAGGACGGCAGGTGACTGTCAGGGTCTTCAATACCGTTCAGTGGACACAACACTGCCACAGTCTTAGAGAGACATACAGGACGAAAGGTGACTGTCAGGGTCTTCAATACCGTTAAGTGGACACAACACTGTCACAGTCTTAGAGAGACATACAGGACGACAGGTGACTGTCAGGGTCTTCAATACCGTTCAGTGGACACAACACTGTCACAGTCTTAGAGAGACATACAGGACGACAGGTGACTATCAGGGTCTTCAATACCGTTCAGTGAACACAACACTGCCACAGTCTTAGAGAGACATACAGGACGGCAGGTGACTGTCAGGGTCTTCAATACCGTTCAATGGACACAACACTGCCACAGTCTTAGAGAGACATACAGGACGGCAGGTGACTGTCAGGGTCTTCAATACCGTTCAGTGGACACAACACTGTCACAGTCTTAGAGAGACATACAGGACGGCAGGTGACTGTCAGGGTCTTCAATACCGTTCAGTGGACACAACACTGCCACAGTCTTACAGAGACATACAGGACGGCAGGTGACTGTCAGGGTCTTCAATACCGTTCATTGGACACAACACTACCACAGTCTTAGAGAGACATACAGGACGACAGGTGACTATCAGGGCCTTCAATACCGTTCAGTAGACACAACACTGTCACAGTCTTACAGAGACATACAGGACGGCAGGTGACTGTCAGGGTCTTCAATACCGTTCAGTGGACACAACACTGCCACAGTCTTAGACAGACATACAGGACGGCAGGTGACTGTCAGGATCTTCAATACCGTTCAGTGCACACAACACTGCCACAGTCTTAGACAGACATACAGGACGGCAGGTGACTGTCAGGGTCTTCAATACCGTTCAGTGGACACAACACTGTCACAGTCTTAGACAGACATACAGGACGGCAGGAGACTGTCAGGGTCTTCAATACCGTTCAGTGGACACAACACTGTCACAGTCTTAGAGAGACATACAGGACGGCAGGTGACTGTCAGGATCTTCATTACCGTTCAGTAGACACAACACTGTCACAGTCTTACAGAGACATACAGGACGGCAGGTGACTGTCAGGGTCTTCAATACCGTTCAGTGGACACAACACTGCCACAGTCTTAGAGAGAGACATACAGGACGGCAGGTGACTCTCAGGATCTTCAATACCGTTCAGTGGACACAACACTGTCACAGTCTTAGAGAGACATACAGGACGGCAGGTGACTGTCCGGGTCTTCAATACCGTTCAGTGGACACAACACTGCCACAGTCTTAGAGAGACATACAGGACAGCAGGTGACTGTGAGGGTCTATAATACCGTTCAGTGGACACAACACTGCCACAGTCTTAGAGAGACATACAGGACGGCAGGTGACTATCAGGGTCTTCAATACCGTTCAGTGGACACAACACTGTCACAGTCTTAGAGAGACATACAGGACAGCAGGTGACTGTGAGGGTCTATAATACCGTTCAGTGGACACAACACTGTCACAGTCTTAGAGAGACATACAGGACGGCAGGTGACTGTCCGGGTCTTCAATACCGTTCAGTGGACACAACACTGCCACAGTCTTAGAGAGACATACAGGACAGGCAGGTGACTGTCAGGATCTTCAATACCGTTCAGTGGACACAACACTGTCTGATCTTAGAGAGACATACAGGACGGCAGGTGACTATCAGGATCTTCAATTCCGTGAGGACACAACACTGTCACAGTCTTAAAGAGACATACAGGACGGCAGGTGACTGTCAGGGTCTTGATAATACCGTTCAGTGGACACAACACTGCCACAGTCTTAGAGAGAGACATACAGTACGGCAGGTGACTCTCAGGATCTTCAATACCGTTCAGTGGACACAACACTGTCACAGTCTTAGAGAGACATACAGGACAGCAGGTGACTGTGAGGGTCTATAATACCGTTCAGTGGACACAACACTGCCACAGTCTTAGAGAGACATACAGGACGGCAGGTGACTATCAGGGTCTTCAATACCGTTCAGTGACCACAACACTGTCACAGTCTTAGAGAGACATACAGGACAGCAGGTGACTGTGAGGGTCTATAATACCGTTCAGTGGACACAACACTGTCACAGTCTTAGAGAGACATACAGGACGGTAGGTGACTATCAGGGTCTTCAATACCGTTCAGTGGACACAACACTGCCACAGTCTTAGAGAGACATACAGGACAGCAGGTGACTGTCAGGGTCTTCAATACCGTTCAGTGGACACAACACTGTCACAGTCTTAGAGAGACATACAGGACGGCAGGTGACTATCAGGGTCTTGAAAACCGTTCAGTGGACACAACACTGTCACAGTCTTAGAGAGACATACAGGACGGCAGGTGACTATCAGGGTCTTCAATACCGTTCAGTGGACACAACACTGTCACAGTCTTAGAGAGACATACAGGACGGCAGGTGACTGTCAGGGTCTTCAATACCGTTCAGTGGACACAACACTGTCACAGTCTTAGAGAGACATACAGGACGGCAGGTGACTATCAGGATCTTCAATACCGTTCAGTGGACACAACACTGTCACAGTCTTAGAGAGACATACAGGACGGCAGGTGACTATCAGGATCTTCAATACCGTTCAGTGGACACAACACTGTCACAGTCTTAGAGAGACATACAGGACGGCAGGTGACTATCAGGGTCTTCAATACCGTTCAGTGGACACAACACTGTCACAGTCTTAGACAGACATACAGGACGGCAGGTGACTATCAGGGTCTTCAATACCGTTCACTGGACACAACACTGTCACAGTCTTAGAGAGACATACAGTCAAGCAGGTGACTATCAGGGTCTTCAATACCGTTCAATTGACACAACACTGCCACAGTCTTAGAGAGACATACAGGACGGCAGGTGACTATCAGGGTCTTCAATACCGTTCAGTGGACACAACACTGCCACAGTCTTAGAGAGACATACAGGACGGCAGGTGACTATCAGGGTCTTCAATACCGTTCAGTGGACACAACACTGTCACAGTCTTAGAGAGACATACAGGACAGCAGGTGACTATCAGGGTCTTCAATATCGTTCAGTGGACACAACACTGTCACAGTCTTAGAGAGACATACAGGACGGCAGGTGACTATCAGGATCTGCAATACCGTTCAGTGGACACAACACTGCCACAGTCTTAGAGAGACATACAGGACGGCAGGTGACTGTCAGGGTCTTCAATACCGTTCAGTGGACACAACACTGTCACAGTCTTAGAGAGACATACAGGACAGCAGGTGACTATCAGGGTCTTCAATACCGTTCAGTGGACACAACACTGTCACAGTCTTAGAGAGACATACAGGACGGCAGGTGACTATCAGGATCTTCAATACCGTTCAGTGGACACAACACTGTCACAGTCTTAGAGAGACATACAGGACGGCAGGTGACTGTCAGGGTCTTCAATACCGTTCAGTGGACACAACACTGTCACAGTCTTCATCCACACAACAACAAAGAAAAAAAATTATTGGAAAAAAGCGGAGGTTGTGATTGCTTTTGCAACCAGCCACTAACAACTCGGTTTGTTTGTTTGTTTGTTTGTTTTTTGTTGTTGTTGTTGTTGTTGTTTTTGTTGTTTTTTTTTGGGGGGGTGTTATTATCATTTGTTTATTTTTGTGTTTCTTTTCGCGTCTTCTAATTATATTGACTGTAGAGTTCCGTGTGTTGAGAAAATTACTAACCATAGTGCAGTCGTCACAAGAAAGAAACGTCGAGTAATCTCTCCTTCCTATGTTTACTAAATGTTCACAGCTGTCCTCATTATCCTGGACTTCCAAAGCTTCATCTTGCAGTCGGGATGATTTTAGGCTGTTTTCATTGCCCTGAACAGAAGAATCTTTGGTTCATTTCCACATCGAGGCAAGTAGGCTAGATTGGTGGATTAAGACAATTGCTGGTTAAAGCAAAATCTTAACTTGCCTACCCAGTGTTCCTTTATTGTCCACAAACCAGTAAAATTGTACTTCTTGTCAAGAGATAAATTATACAGATTTCTGTTTCCTGCACAGTATAACCAGGCAGGATGTTCTGTTATTCAGAATAGGCACAGGGTAGAGGGTATCCACAAGGTACCATCAATTCCTTGATGGATTTTATACTACAATCGCAGAGTTTCTGTGTTACAAAAATCTAAAGCTAAGCGCAGCGGCCACGTAATAACTATAAATATTTATAAAGATAGATACTTAGGGTGATAGGGAAGAGGAGAGAAATTAAGAGAGAAGAAACAAGCTTAAGAAGAAACACATAGCGAAGTTAGAGAGACATAGAAAATACACACAAATAAGAAATAACATGAGAGACGGAGAGGGGGAAGAACTTGGATAGCTGGCAAAACAGCGCCTGGTCAATCCAGTATTTGAGCGGCTCAAGTTCGCCACGATGGGGAATAGCAAACAGATCTGCCCGACTTTCAATACAGATGTAAACGGTTGCGACCTCCAATCGACTGTGATAAGGTGTGTTGGATGCCACAGCCAGATGGCCATCCCAAACTCCCTTCTTCCCAGCCGCCTCTTTCCCCGCCCCAAAATGGCTTGTACTGCAGATAGAACGAGTCTATAAACACATCCATTTGACCGTGATTCTATTTTTGTCAATGATCAAAATCATCAAGTCAATACCCTCTGCATGGTCGTTAATGATAAAGTCTTTTTTTTTTCTTATGTCTCACTTGATGGAGTACACAGGATCGTTTCGAATCTTTCACTGTTTTCATTTGTTTTGTATCACTTTGACCAATGCGTTACTAATGATGACATTGAAAACAATTACTGCTCCATAGCAAAACTGGATGACATTCTAGCAGAAATCAGACAGTCAGGTAAAAAAAAACATCGTAAATCGATTTTTAGTCATAATGATCGGCAGCTGGATAGATAAACAGTCAAACAATAATAAAGGCAAAGAGACAGACTGATACGATTATAATGATGGATAGATCAATAGATAGATAGACAAATAAAAAGATAGAATAATTTGGAGAAAAATGTGTGTATGTATATATATATATATATATATATATATATATATATATATATATACACACACAAAACAACAAAAGGTTATTCCGAGTAGTTATCACAGGTGCAAAATCTAAGTTTTTATTTGAAAGTTAGTGATTCTATTATATTTGATTGTTTCTTTGTTTCTACAATCACTAGA
>JAWDGP010007144.1:265000-270000 GCA_033675545.1 Elysia crispata | reverse complement strand
CTCAAAACACACAAAACAATCAAGGCACAGAACAGGAAACGCAGAAAATTAATTTGGTGTAGATTCCGTGTGGTCACAAAATCTTGGAGTCTGTGTGACATGTGGTATTTCCCGAAATCTGGTGCAAATTTCTGATGCTTAAATATTCGACCGACACGGTTCCAAACGTTACCACAACTGTCATCATTAATTGCTCTTGAATAGTTCACGGGAAAGAGGGAATTCTCTGAAGATCGGGCTACCGAAGACATATCAGTGGAGGAGGAGTGCGGGTCTTTTGTCGTACAGTACGCGGCATCATCGCGAGCATCCAGAACTTCGCACGGAGAGATATGATCCAAACAATTCACGTCAGGGACGTCGGGGGACAGGAAAGAACAGACACACCCACTCGGACAAGACACATCTTCCTCTAGAGTTTCTCTTTTCTTCTTTTTCCTCCTCCAATGACCTCGGTCAGCCCGAGTTTCTTTAGGTCTCAGAGTAGTTCCAGTAGAGAGAGGCTTACAGCTCACAGATTTCGAATCCTGTGGACACATTCTGATGCTGCCAGGACGACTACCCGTGTCCGGGTGAACCACCGCTGTGAGACAAGTTTGATATATTGTTAGAGCACAAAAATAAATCATTACACTATGTCAACCAAACATTCGGTTCCTCTACAAAAATACCACCATGTTAACCAAACACTCGGTTCCTCTATACAAATAACACCATGTTGACCAAACATTCGGTTCCTCTATACAAATACCACCATGTTGACCAAACACTCGGTTCCTCTATACAAATACCACCATGTCAACCAAACACTCGGTTCCTCTATACATATCACATCATGTTAACCAAAGATTCGGTTCCTCTATACAAATGCCACCATGTTAACCAAATATTTGGTTCCTCTACAAAGTCAGACCATGTTAACCAAACACTCGGTTCCTCTATACAAATCTGTGATAATTCTAAGAGAGAAAAATACACAGACTAAATTTAATTAAATTCCACAATTTCTAAAAGTTCTGAATTTAAAAAAATCAATGCCACTTATTGATTAACTTTAAATCGGCTCCACTAGTTATCACAGATTATTTTTAGACATATATGTATACTATAAAGTCCAAATAATCTACTTTTACCAAAATGTTTACGCATTGAGTATCATATCGAATAAACAACTCCCTTAAGAGAGGCAGGAATCTTTGGCGTGGTAGCGAGTTACTTTTTGAAAACCATTTTAGAATGAGTTGTGTTTATCTGGCGTTTACAAAGGGTCAAACACTACGTGAAAGTCTATGAGGTTTTTAATCTTTTTACAAGCAATCAAGCTTGGTGTTTAATTGTTTCCCCTCAAACAGCTCCAGCAATGACTGAGTCGAGATGATTGTGCGAGAGGAGAAGGAACGTTAGAGGAGTATGCTGTGGCTATGAAAATACTAAGAGTGCTTTAGGAGAAAATGATTTTAGACTGGACAGTTGCCTCATTACCGCAGTGACCACTGGCCATCGGTATTCTCTCTCACCAACTTATTATCATTAGGCGAAATTTCCTGAAAGCCCACAACTATATCTAATGATAAAGATCCAGTATTGATTATCACCAGAGTTGATGCCTGGTGTTAAACAATCAGTGAGGAAAAGAAGTTTGTGTCCTGCGCAAGTCAGAATAACGCTTTGGTTTTAATGGTATCTCATTTTCTACTGAGGTCTCCTGTGTATCATAAATTTTGTTTGCGTTTATCTAGTCCTTTCCCCATCTTAACAAGGATTCTTTCAGTCTATAAAAACCATCACATGTTACATACAAAAAGATGATTACATGTTGAGCCATCCTGAACAAAACCGGGTATTATTGCGGATATCGGCCCACCTCACCCTAAGCTTTAAAATTGTATTTTTCTTAATGAATTTGATATGCTGAACACGAATATTAAGGTTTTATTCATCGCAAATCAATACTTTTCAAGATATTAGCATTTTTGTGTTGCTCTAAAATCCCATTAAACTGCAAGTTGCGATTTCGTCGGGAAACAATCAATTGTGAAGCCCGTGATGTGGGCCGATATCTGCAATTCTACCCAAAACGGTGCGAGAAACTTGGGATTCTGGTCGCACTTCATTAAATCTCACAACATAAAATACATAAACTGAGTTATGCTCCGTTTACTAACCACTCTCCTATCAGTCGAACCTACACAGATAAAAACAATTAATATAATAGAATGACGCACGTAGAAGTTACAGCACAAACTCAAAAATAGTGACCAGAACAGAAGGAGTCTAAAATGCCATATAAGGAAGCGAAATCTCTAGGAAAATTAATGAGATGGGCACCTGTCACAATAGTAGACCTCATCGATTCCTCTAGGCTTTTTATCTATCACCTGGCAATAGTAGACTTTTGTGACTTCTCCATTCTTTTTTATAAATCACCTGGCAATCAATATGACAGACTGACGGCAGTCGGTGCCCTGGTGTTGCGAGAGGCTCTGCTATTTCTGGTTTAATACTAGATCACTGATGATCTCAACATATTGAGGAAAGCACTGTTTCTTTTTTAGACCTGATACGTCAAGCTGTGAGAATTGAAACTTGCGTCACAATTCTACCTACATACAGGACTGACGGGCCTGAATCCTAGAACAGAGGTGAACGCCCTGTACAGAAATACGCCACTGGATAATGGCTGCGCTAATCACCAGCCAAGTTGACATGGCCTTTTTTTAGGCTGATAAATACCTTTCAGACTTACTGCCTGGAACAAATTAATAATCCGACTCGGGTCTGGAAACGAAAAATATGCGGAAATTTTATTGAATACCAGCACCAGGTAATCACATCTGTAACCAGAAAATTTCCCAGCCTTGAGAACCACCTGAAGTATAACACTAGATAGAGCAGGGAGGCCAGCTTCAGGTTCTGGGAGAGCATTTCCAAACAAACCAAAAACAGCACAAAGTAAAATGGCTGACGGCACAGAGCTGTAGACTAAAATAATGTGAACACATTTCAAAGCTTCTATCTCTCCTCTTCTGGCACACCTGTTCTGTTTTGAACTGACCTGGTGTGTTACTTGAGACATCTCGTGTCTTGTAGACTTGTGACATAACACTGCGTGTATATTATGAGAAATGCTAGTTCTTGTCGCAGCTTGGAGTCCAGGACCACAACGGACCCCCAGCTCACCAGGCCTGGACCACAGAGTCGAGATGGTTTCTAGGAAACCGAAACCTCAAGCTTCTCTTGATGGCCTGCCTTTCGAAATGACCTCTAGAAGAACACTTAAGTTTTTATTGTTTGTTTTTTTTTAACTTTTCTATTTGATGTTAAAAATTTAGGTTGAAGTTCTACCCTGTGCCTTACAATAAACTCCAGTTCATGATTGTGAACAATATAGACCAGAAAGAAGACTTTTCATGTTTCACCTTAAACCAAATTTTTTTTTCAACATTTTCAATTGCAAAAAAAAAAAGAAGAAATCTTTACTTCTATGAAGAAAAATTAGCACAAAATTTCGGGTGCATAGTTTTTATGGTATTTTGATATTGCTGAATCGAAAAAAAAGTAGGGGACCTGAGGGACTTTGGGTATGACCTAAGTTCGAGCTGTGTGTTATTTAACTTTCATCTCACCTTACATCTACAGTTATCGTATGACGGACACACAAGTCTTTATAGCTACCAAGCATCACAAACCATTGCTCATTGTTATCATATCGATGACTAGGTCTACAGTTATCGTATGACGGACACACAAGTCTTTATAGCTACCAAGCTTCACAAACCATTGCTCACTGTTATCATAGTGATGACTAGGTCTACAATTATCGCATGACGGAGCCACAAATCTTCATAGCTACCAAGCTGCACAAACCATTGCTCATTGTTATCATATTGATGACTATGTCTACAATTATCGCATGACGGAGCCACAAATCTTCATAGCTACCAAGCTGCACAAACCATTGCTCATTGTTATCATATTGATGACTAGGTCTACAATTATCGCATGACGGAGCCACAAATCTTCATAGCTACCAAGCTGCACAAACCATTGCTCATTGTTATCATATTGATGACTAGGTCTACAATTATCGCATGACGGAGCCACAAATCTTCATAGCTACCAAGCTTCTCAAACCATTGGTCAATGTTATCATATCGATGACCAGACGAATCAATAGAGAACAAAACAAAGAGGTTAACACTATCCGAGGTTTGAATTTCGGAATGAACACAGCACTGTTTTGAAAGCAGCAAAATTAACAGATTCTTCATTCAAACTGAACGGTTTTGAGAGTTGTCTCCTCCATTAGCTGTGATGTTCACCGCCGGGCCAGTTAAGTTACGAGCGACAGAGGCAGTGGAGGGGGTCACCCAGTCAACAAGGAATACAGTAATGCGCTATCAACGAGGAACCTTCATTCTTTTCCTCGAGGAGAAACAGGCACCCAAATCAAATTTCCGCAGAACGTGTTTTGTTCTCTAGTTTTCTTGTTTAACGTTCCCATACAAACTGAAAATGAAACTGATACAACATGTACAATGGGCTGTTTGAATGCTTGCCTCTCTCACATAATAATTTCAGATGCACTTGCTTCCTCATTTCAATTAAGAATAGATGTTCCTCGAACAAAACAAAATAAGAATTTTGTAACAATTAATTTTGTTTTCTGACTGACGCATCAGTTAACGGGATAATATAAAATGCTTTCTCTCACAATTATTTTTCTCTCAGAGGTCCATCACTATTAAAACTTCATGACAAAAAATACCGGTTTACGTCAGACGCACACAAAGAAAATATTTCATGAAATTATCATCCAAATACTTATCATTTTAACAAAAAAAAAATAATAAATTCTGTTTGTGACCTGATATCGAGAAGGCGAGGCGTGCCTCACGAGGGTGGGGGTTGGATCCTAGTTCAAAGAATTATCAGTTTTCTTGTGTTTTTACGATTTTTATCTTATTTGTTGGTATCGACTTAGAAGTAGCATTGCGATT
>JAWDGP010007144.1:250000-260000 GCA_033675545.1 Elysia crispata | reverse complement strand
GAGAAGGAGAAGGAGAAGGAGAAAGAGGAGAAGAAGAAGAAGAAGAAAAAGAAGAAGAAGAAGAAGAAGAAGAAGAAGAAGAAGAAGGAAAAGAAGAAGGAGGAGGAGGAGGAGGAGAAGAAGAAGAAAAAGAAAAAAGTTAGTAATAATAATAATAATAATAATAATAATAATAATAATAATAATAATAATAATAATAATAATAATAATAATAATAATAATAATAATAATAATAATAATAATAATAATAATAATGATGATGATGATGGTGGTGGTGATAATATCGATTGCATTGGTAAAGATCATAACAAACAGTATTAGTAATACGAGAAATAGTACTCACCCTTTGTTTACTACACAAATCTAATTGGTAAGCAGCACATATCACAAAATACTATCACAAACTCCCCTAGGTGTAAAATCGTCCTTTTGAAAACCTGGGGGAAAAACATAAATTCACTGTGTTCTCAGTCGGGTTTGGCACCTGTTGAAATCTAGGCCCACTGTTTTGTCTCAGAGAGCGTGTATTGCTGGTCCGTGTGTGGGTGGTGACCAAAATCCATGGTGATAGATTGATAAGAACTGCTTGAGTCACCCACCAGATTCTATGACAACACGCAGCGCTGATCAGTGGAGCGAGGCCGGTTCAAGTATTGCGCATGGATGCAAGCACTTGAACTAAACACTCAAGCGGTCGCGAAGCGCAAAGCTCAGAAATCAGACAACTGTGAAGGGCAGGACCCGCTCTACGGTTCCACCCGCGTGATTGGGACAAGTGACAGGTCGGTTTCACATAGCAAGTCACCGCACGCCAGCTCTTGAAGTGGACAATCGAAGCGGGCCGCAAGATTATGCGCGAGACGGGCTCCTTGCCGCTCCCGGCCGCTCCTCGCTCCTCGCTCTGCTCCGAGTCTCCACACCCCGCTACGTCGCATCTTGGCAGATCTAGTGGCCTGAGGACGGCATCGCGACCCCTGACCTCTCCTTGCTTCGCCTGCAACATCTTCATCCTGAGAGGAGAGGTCCGTGGTTGTGGTAGGTGTGTGCAAGCGGGGAGAGAGAGAGAGAGAGGGCGCGGGCTGACTGTGGCGGGGATTGTTATAGGCCTATGTTATGATCTAATATATATATATATATATATATATATATATATATATATATATATATATATATACAGATACTCAGGTAACTTATACCGGCATACTATAATTATTGTATGTGTGATATCATTTCAATTATCATCGCATATTCTTGCAAAACATAACATTAGTCATGAAAATGGCGAACCATTATTTTCCACTACAATCAATTTGAGCAAATCAAGCAGCCGTGGTTTTCACATATATTTCCACAGTTATGGCCGGAGTGGACACATAATACCTTTACCACTACTATTTGGTGGATTTCCAGGAAGACCTGTTTTTGAAATAACTCAATAAGAGATAACTAGATATGGTGGAGAGAGAGAGAGAGAGAGAGAGAGAGAGAGAGAGAGAGAGAGAGAGAGAGAGAGGAGAAAGAAAGATAGGGAAGTAAAGGCAGAAATCCTTGCGTTTGCGTGTCTCAAGTTTGCCAATCAGTCTTTAGTTTTAAAATACACCAAAGTCTTTAGTGTTAAAATACACCAAAGTCTTTAGTGTTAAAATACACCAAAGTCTTTAGTGTTAAAATACACCAAAGTCTTTAGTGTTAAAATACACCAAAGTCTTTAGTGTTAAAATACACCAAAGTCTTTAGTGTTAAAATACACCAAAGTCTTTAGTGTTAAAATACACCAAAGTCTTTAGTGTTAAAATACACCAAAGTCTTTAGTGTTAAAATACACCAAAGTCTTTAGTGTTAAAATACACCAAAGTCTGTAGTGTTAAAATACACCAAAGTCTTTAGTGTTAAAATACACCAAAGTCTGTAGTGTTAAAATACACCAAAGTCTTTAGTGTTAAAATACACCAAAGTCTTTAGTGTTAAAATACACCAAAGTCTTTAGTGTTAAAATACACCAAAGTCTTTAGTGTTAAAATACACCAAAGTCTTTAGTGTTAAAATACACCAAAGTCTTTAGTGTTAAAATACACCAAAGTCTTTAGTGTTAAAATACACCAAAGTCTTTAGTGTTAAAATACACCAAAGTCTTTAGTGTTAAAATACACCAAAGTCTTTAGTGTTAAAATACACCAAAGTCTTTAGTGTTAAAATACACCAAAGTCTTTAGTGTTAAAATACACCAAAGTCTTTAGTGTTAAAATACACCAAAGTCTTTAGTGTTAAAATACACCAAAGTCTTTAGTGTTAAAATACACCAAAGTCTTTAGTGTTAAAATACACCAAAGAGCCCCTGGCCCACAAAAGAGACGTCAACTTCCCTTAAGTCAAGCATAGAGCTGTTAAGACGAGATGGACCTAGTCAGAATTGGACATATAACTTTCTCAGACCTCATCAAACTTGCATAAGAAAACCATCACTGTTTTCTATTCGGTGATGGAGTGTCGTTCAATTCAGGACAAAATTAACGCTTCACGGAAAGAAATCCATTCAAATGTTGCTAATTCTCCGAGGGTGGTAAGATCGAGAGATCGGCGGAGGAGGAAGAAGGGGGTAGGGGTTACAGGAGACTTTTATCAGTAGAACCAAGCCTCACTAGAGTGGGGAGGTTTGAGTTGTCAGCGTTCCCAGAGTTCGGGGTGAGTGAAGTCTCGTCATCTTAGAGACCCTGGGACGGGCGAGGCAGCTCCTCCTGTGCGCCTACGGTTCTCAGTGTCTATTGATTGAAGTGTGGAAATCTCTGCTAGAGGAGGCGCAGACCTGCTCCAGGGTGCTGCCCGCCATCCTCACTGGGAAGTGAGTTCATGACTGGACACATACTTCGATTGGTCATAGTTATTCTTCTAGATTTGTGATGGCCGAGCGAGAACGTGTTTGCTCTGATGCAAGGGTTTGAAGGAAAACTAGAAATGCCCCATTATGCATCGATATTGTTAATGAGATCATCGGAGGGATGGGAACAAATAGAATGGCTGCAATTTGTCTATCTAAATGCATCGCATTTTTTAGTTTTCCATCATCTTTCTTTCTGGTGAGATGCTGCAGTTGTCAACCATTAACCTGGGGCAAAGATTAGCTCCACCAATCAGAAGAGAGAACAGCACCGGCCAAAATCCATTAGCCAATATCTGCACTGGAAGGAATTAATGTTAAAATCTGAGATTTTTTAAACTCTTCAATAATTGTAATTATTCTTATGGAAAATGGACATTTGAAAATGGTTTTGTTTTTTAATCCGGTAATATGAAAACCCAACAAGAAGCCTGAAACAAACCATTAAACTGCTGTTTGAAACTTGTGGGTAATGTAACATAATATTATTAATATAATATGTAAGTGGGTTCCTTTTCCTTTCTTTCTATTGCATTTGTTGTAGTTGTTGTTTTTTGTTTTTTTTTGCTGTTGTTGTTTTTTTAAAGTGTGCTTTATGTTCTTGGAAATTTCTACAAGATATTTTAATCTATTCCACTCCTACACAGAACCGGAAGTAAGCTGAATGGTTTTTTTTCTTTACTCGCACACACGCACACACACTCGCACAAATATTTCTCGTAGTTTCAAATCACCTAAAACATTGTCTAAAACTATTTGCCCTGTGTGCGGTTCTGGAGGACTGAAGAATCGTTCAACAACGTATAACTGTTACTATGTCTTTCTGAGTGTTCGGTGGTTGAGTAGCGACGATCATTGTTCTGGTCTGATCACTCTCTGGTATGATGTAGTTATCTAACCTCCTCTTAATGCTCTCTCTCTCTCTCTCTCACACACACACACACACACACTGAGCAGGACACAGATAACAACTGGTGCGTAATTCTCAAAACTTTCACCATACTTTCAGCATATTGGCCTATTGTGATCTTTAAAAGCCACTTTTTTCACTGTCTTTCTCTCTCCCTCTCTCTTCGTCTTTTTCTCTTTCTCTCTTTATCGTTTTCTCTCTCTCTCTCTCTCTCTCTCTCTCTCTCTCTCTCTCTCTTTCTTTCTCTCTGCCTTTCTCTCCTTCTCTCTCTATTTTTTCTTTCTGTATTGCTCTCACTCTCTTTCTTTCTCTTTCTCATTCTCTCTCTCTCTCTCTCTCTCTCTCTCTCTCTCTCTCTCTCTCTCTCTCTCTCTCTCTCTCTCTCTCTCTCTCTCTAGCTTCCCTCTTACTCATTGTCATTTTTGTTTTTGCTTTTAATTTCTTGGAGTGTGTGTGGAGAATTTATTTGTATGGCGAAGGGGGTGGGAGGGCGTGAGAGAAAAATGTTTTTGAACCAAAAAATCACACTTCAATCTTACATATTATTTGCATCCAAGTTTTAATGGCCTCTTCTCATCTGTTCCCTGGAACAGACGATTATTTTGTCATTTGAGCGTTATTATCCGTGGCTAGATTGGAAGATCATTTTAAAGGCGCGGTCATGTTCCTTTCTCCTTTTTTTATTAAGTAGCAGCTCAATGAAGCCCCGGAGGGTGGTCTGTTCTTATTGCGAATGGCGGAGGGAAAAAAAAGGTGGAGGTTTATGAGCCATAAAACTTGTATTTATACATTTTTGCAATTGATCATTGGGACCGTAAGGAATCTAACGAGGGTCCTACAATCAGTTTGGATCCTCTTGAATTCAAACTGTATATAATGGCATATAAATTTCTCTCTCTCTCTCTCTCTCTCTCTCTCTCTCTCTCTCTCTCTCTCTCTCTCTCTCTCTCTCTCTCTCTCTCTCTCTCTCTCTCTCTCTCTCTCTCTCTCTCTCTCTCTCACTCTCATCATTATTTTTCTCTTTCTTTCTTTCCAATCATTCTGTTTCAAGGCTATTATACACCATCAGTAAACTCATGGTCGTTTTCTTTCTTTTCTCTAGGGCTCCTTATTTTAGCTCATCTATAATTTTGACAGCCAGCAAGACAATGAGATACTTGCTATGATTCATGACATTCTTGAGCGCTAGCTCTGACTAAGGAAGAACAACAGCTGTTTAAAACTTGTGTTACTTGATTTTAAGCTTGATGTCGAGTCATCCAGAATCATCTACTCAAGTAGGAAAGTCATGTTATCTTTTACTCTGCCAGACTAACCGAATTCTGAAGATCGAAGTATGCAATGAGGCTAAAGCTGTCGGCTGATTCAGCTGCATTAACATCAACAAAACAGAACATTTATGACTACAGCAATGCGTGCCATTCTCCAGTGTTTATGAGACGCCAAGACATTGATGTGCAGTCAGCTTTAAGTGGATCAACCCATTAACTAAGTCAACTAACGGTAAGTCAACCCGCTACCTGAGTCAGCTCACGGTAAGTCAACCCGTTGAGTAGACTCTACTGCGGGTCAACCCGCTAATTGAGTCAGCTTGCAGTAGGTCAGCCCGTTGAGTAAACTCTACTGTGGGTCAACCCGCTAACTGAGTCAGCTTGCAGTAGGTCAACCCGTTGAGTAGACTCTACTGCGGGTCAACCCGCTAACTGAGTCAGCTTGCAGTAGGTCAACCCGTTGAGTAGACTCTACTGCGGGTCAACCCGCTAACTGAGTCAGCTTGCAGTAGGTCAACCCGTTGAGCAGACTCTACTGTGGGTCAACCCACTAACTGAGTCAGCTTGCAGTAGGTCAAACCACAAAGTCAGATGGTGGTTAGTCAGCCCGCTAACGTAGTCAGCTTACGGTAGATCAACCAACTAACTTAGTCAGCTTACGGTAAGTTAACCCGTTGAGTCGGCTCACCGTAGGTCAACCCGCTAAGTAAGTTTGTGGTACGTCAACCCGCTGAGTCAGCTTGAGTTGGTCAACCTCTTGAGTCAACTTACGGTTTGTCAACCCGTTGAGTCAGCTTGTGGTAGGTCAACCCGCTAACTAAGTCAGCTTAAGGGAGGTCAACCCGCTAACTGAGTCAGGTTACGGTAGGTCAATCCGCTAACTGAGTCCGTTTACGGTAGGTCAACCTGCTGAGTCAGCTTGCGGTAGAGTCTGCTAACTGAGGTGAATCATTACCATTGATCAGAGTAGAACTAAGGCTGCGTGCGATGGAAAAGTTACCGAACTCTGATAAGAAGGACATATCTATATTATTACCATTGATCAGAGTAGAACTAAGGCTACGTGCGATGGAAAAGTTACCGAACTCTGATAAGAAGGATCTATCTATATTATTACCATTGATCAGAGTGGAACTAAGGCTGCGTGCGATGGAAAAGCTACCGAACTCTGATAAGAAGGACCTATCTATAATTATTATTACCATTGATCAGAGTAGAACTAAGGCTGCATGCGATGGAAAAGTTACCGAACTCTGATAAGAAGGACCTACCTATATTATTACCATTGATCAGAGTAGAACTAAGGCTGCATGCGATGGAAAAGTTACCGAACTCTGATAAGAAGGATCTATCTATATTATTACCATTGATCAGAGTAGAACTAAGGCTGCGTGCGATGGAAAAGCTACCGAACTCTGATAAGAAGGACCTATCTATAATTATTATTACCATTGATCAGAGTAGAACTAAGGCTGCATGCGATGGAAAAGTTACCGAACTCTGATAAGAAGGACCTACCTATATTATTACCATTGATCAGAGTAGAACTAAGGCTGCATGCGATGGAAAAGTTACCGAACTCTGATAAGAAGGACCTACCTATATTATTACCATTGATCAGAGTAGAACTAAGGCTGCATGCGATGGAAAAGTTACCGAACTCTGATAAGAAGGACCTACCTATATTATTACCATTGATCAGAGTAGAACTAAGGCTGCATGCGATGGAAAAGTTACCGAACTCTGATAAGAAGGACCTATCTATATTATTACCATTGATCAGAGTAGAACTAAGGCTGCATGCGATGGAAAAGTTACCGAACTCTGATAAGAAGGACCTATCTATATTATTACCATTGATCAGAGTAGAACTAAGGCTGCGTGCGATGGAAAAGTTACCGAACTCTGATAAGAAGGACCTATCTATATTATTACCATTGATCAGAGTAGAACTAAGGCTGCGTGCGATGGAAAAGTTACCGAACTCTGATAAGAAGGACCTATCTATATTATTACCATTGATCAGAGTAGAACTAAAGCTGCATGCGATGGAAAAGTTACCGAACTCTGATAAGAAGGACCTATCTATATTATTACCATTGATCAGAGTAGAACTAAGGCTGCGTGCGATAGAAAAGTTACCATTCAGTGGACCCTCGACCAACAGTTCCAAGACCTGAACTTTGCTGATCACCAGACTCTTACAACGCAAAGCAGATGACCACATGTGGACGTTTTAGAGCGCTGACCTTTGTTTAAACTCAGGAAACACTTGAAATGTAAAACTAGAAACAGTGAGAACTGAAGGAATATCAACTAGAGGAACTATCCTGCACGAAATGCTGCATTATTTGTGTGCGTGTCTATCTATCTATCTATCTATCTATATATATATATATCTATATATATCTATATCTCTCTCTCTCTCTCTCTCTCTCTCTATATATATATATATATATATATATATATATATATATATATATATATATATATATATATATATATATAAACCATATCGCAAACGTTTCTTTTAAAGTTTACCCGATGCTGGTATCACAGAAGGTATATATAGCAAGAAAGGCATAGGACATTTGAATGTAAGCAGAAAACTCGAAAAGTATCGAGATATCACAGACACCTCAAATGTCAACTCACTTTTGCTAGTGGGTAGAGAGAGATGCTGTGAAAACTTGAATGGAGTTAACTGCCCTTGTTCTTGACCTTGTTAAGAGAAGAAGACATTGATGATGGTGATGATGAGAATGGTTGTTGATGTTGAAGAGGAGGAGTATGGCGATAATAATGATAATGAGGATGAGTATGATGATAATGACGATGATGTTTTCAACTCATTTTTTCCATGAAAGAATGAAGAGAGAAATATATAAAAGCAGTATAAAAGTGACACCCGCGGTTCATTTCGAAGGATGATAACTAACGTTAGATGTCGAGTTTTGTTTGATCTCTCTTTTCTGTTATCAAATCAACGAGATTATTATTACTTATAAAACAGTAAAGTCTTTCTATTGTCAAATCAATGCGATTAGTAATAGGCCTGCAAATAAAACAGTAAAGTCTTGTCTATATTTGTGAAATCAATGTTGTTATTATTATAGCACATAAAACGATAAATTCTTATTATTATCAAATAAACGCGATTATTATAAGATATAAAATGGTAAAGTCTTTCTTTTTTATTCGAAACCCCATTGAGAATTTTGTTAAAGCCA
Organism: Elysia crispata; assembly: GCA_033675545.1. Lineage (NCBI taxonomy): Eukaryota > Metazoa > Mollusca > Gastropoda > Plakobranchidae > Elysia > Elysia crispata. Next base: position 251,714 of record JAWDGP010007144.1, on the reverse strand, counting down.
CTTTCGATATTGAAAACACTAACAAAATAGTTTCAGTTTCAACAATCAACTCCAGCAGTAAAACTTCTTGATATATTAACACGGTCAAAAGTCTTTTTGCCTTACAAAGAGAACAAGAAATTAAAAGCGAATGTTTTCTTTGACAAAAGAGCAAAACTCTGATCCCAAGAATCCACTTTTGGAAACAGTGGTGAAACTGTTGATCAGAGAAATCTTAAAAAATTCTCTCACAAAGTTGAGACGCAACAGAAGGCTGGAGGGAATGTTTTAGGCTGCATGGAGAACTTTAATTTCTTTAGCTCTGGTCTCAGGCAGCGGGATGAGTCATGCGGTAACCGGAAATAGCAAGCACATACACACATACGATTTTTCTTCTGTTAAAACATTTTTTGAATTTTTTTTTTTTTTTTTTTTTGCGTACATGCCTCGTGACATTATTTTATGAAACTTCTTTTTTTTTTTTTTTTTTTTTTTTTTTTTAATTTCGTCACTGCTGAAAGGACCAGTTGAAGCCACCCCAAGCAATTACCCGTGAAGGGGAATAAAAAAAAAAAGGAAGATAGAGAAAACGTGAGAGCGGAACCCATCAGCGCTAACTTGAATGGGTTTTGTTTGGCTCGGCAAACTAGATCTTAGAAACGTTTCTGATCTAATGGAAAGATTCGTTTTTCGATTCGGTTTCTCTGAAGAACCGGGCAGCATTCAGGAATCGGATCAGCAGGCTACATGTGAAACCAGAAAACTGGATTTGATTGTCTTTATGAAAAGAGCCGTCGATAGAACTAGAAGGATTAATTGTAATTGTAATTGAGTAATTGTATTCATCCATTAATTATGTCCTCAGTTTTCCAGAGATAGTCTTAACGGTAAGATAGTTATGACACGATAGGACCACAGATACACACTCACAATGATCACAAACTTTCCCAGTTAATCTCACAATTTTTTTACAGTTCGTTTTGGGTGGTGATCTGTAAGGAAAACTTGTGTTTGTAATCCTTGCACAGACCCCAGGTTGGGGCTGACTCGGTTCGGGTGAGAATCCTTAGTGGATGTTCAACCGGTTTCACAGAATCGTGTTTTGCCCGGTACTGGCGAGAAACATTCTTCCAACCAAATCTCATTGGGCGAGAGAGAGAGAGAGAGAGAGAGAGAGAGAGAGAGAGAGAGAGTCCCACCCGGTGGTTAGAATCGCCCTCCGCTCCCCACTCTCTCTCTCTCTCTCTCTCTCTCTCTCTCTCTCTCTCTCTCTCTCTCTCTCTCTCTCTCTCGCCCAATGAGATTTGAGAGAGAGAGAGAGAGAGAGAGTCCCACCCGGTGATTAGAATCGCCCTCCGCTCCCCACTCTCTCTCTCTCTCTCTCTCTCTCTCTCTCTCTCTCTCTCTCTCTCTCTCTCTCTCTCTCTCTCTCTCGTCTCCCTCTCTCTCTCCAGATCAGCCGAGTGGAACAGTGGATGGACAAAAGCTTTTCTATCCAAAGCTGCTGCAATTCATGAGGGTTAACTTGCAGTTTACGAGTTTCCGAAAAGCCTGTAAATTGCTCTTCACGCAGAGCAGATGTTTCTAGTTGTGAACCTCTTTGTTCAGGTCTCCAATCTGTCGATAAACCGCTTCACTTTCCTTGGTTTGATTGTTCCCATTAGCGGAGCGGTTCAAGAAAGTCAGTATCAACAAAACTTTAATGTTATCTGCAGCCACACGAGGCGTTTTTAAT
>JAWDGP010007144.1:237500-247500 GCA_033675545.1 Elysia crispata | reverse complement strand
TTCTTCTTCTTCTTCTTCTTCTTCTTCTTCTTCTTCTTCTTCTTCTTCTTCTTCTTCTTCTTCTTCTTCTTCTTCTTCTTCTTCTTCTTCTTCTTCTTCTTCTTCTTCTTCTTCTTCTTCTTCTTCTTCTTCTTCTTCTTCTTCTTTTTCGTCTCCTTCTTCATTAGTTATCGATTTCAGGCACTTCTTCCGTTCTGATACTTTAAAGATAATATTTCACAGTTCTTGTTTTTCTACCAACCGAGCCACTCAAGTTGTAATTGTCAGCCTCAAGAGATTCCGGTGGTTATAGTTCCTGAAAGTCCAGGCAATTTTTCAACTACAGTTTGTAGTAGCACCGATAGTAATGACACACCATTACACAAACTCCGGTTTCCTCGCCAAGCTAAGAACAAAGTTTTTCTTTGTAGCTTTTTCAACCACTTTTTTGTACAGTTTATCCTCGATAAATTCATATAGAATTGAGAAGAATATGTCCAAAATAGACAAATGTTAATGTCCGTGATGATTTGTTTTCAGTCTATCAATCCCAAATCCATCTATTTATCTTTCTATCTCCCTCTCTACCTCTTTTTCTTTACCTTTCCCTCTCTAAATATCTTTGTCTATGTCCCTCTCTCTCTTTTTCTGTCTGCATCTCTATCTTTCTTTCACTCCATTTCTCTCTGTATGCATTTTTTTTTTACTTTCCATTTCTCGCTGTCTGTTTATCTTTATGTCTGTGTGCATCTCTTTCTGTCTCTTTGTCTCTCGCTCTCTTAAGTTTCTCTCTTTCTCTTGATGGTGCCCAAGCTTCAGGTGTTGACTCTCTACATGTGTCCATATTGGACATGGGCAATAACTGTCCATCTGACCCAGCTCCAGGTGTTTGCAATCAGTCAAGACTCTCTACATGTATCCATCTTGGACATGGGCAATAACCGTCCGTCTGATCCAGCTCCAGGTATAAACAACCAGTCAAGACTCTCTACATGTGTCCATATTGGACATGGGCAATAACTGTCCATCTGATCAAGCTCCAGGTGTTTGCAATCAGTCAAGACTCTCTACATGTGTCCATCTTGGACATGGGCAATAACCGTCCGTCTGATCCAGCTCCAGGTGTTGTCAACCTGTCAAGACTCTCTACATGTATCCATCTTGGACATGGGCAATAACCGTCCGTCTGATCCAGCTCCAGGTGTTGTCAACCAGTCAAGACTCTCTACATGTATCCATCTTGGACATGGGCAATAACCGTCCGTCTGATCCAGCTCCAGGTGTTGTCAACCAGTCAAGACTCTCTACATGTGTCCATATTGGACATGGGCAATAACCGTCCGTCTGATCCAGCTCCAGGTGTTATCAACCAGTCAAGACTCTCAAAATGTGTCCATATTGGACATGGGCAATAACCGTCCGTCTGATCCAGCTCCAGGTGTTATCAACCAGTCAAGACTCTCTACATGTGTCCATCTTGGACATGGGCAATAACCGTCCGTCTGATCCAGCTCCAGGTGTTATCAACCAGTCAAGACTCTCTACATGTGTCCATCTTGGACATGGGCAATAACCGTCCGTCTGATCCAGCTCCAGGTGTTATCAACCAGTCAAGACTCTCTACATGTGTCCATATTGGACATGGGCAATAACCGTCCGTCTGATCCAGCTCCAGGTGTTATCAACCAGTCAAGACTCTCAAAATGTGTCCATATTGGACATGGGCAATAACCGTCCGTCTGATCCAGCACTAGGTGTTATCATTCAGTCAAGACTCTCTACATGTATCCATCTTGGACATGGGCAATAACCGTCCGTCTGATCCAGCTCCAGGTGTTGTCAACCAGTCAAGACTCTCTACATGTGTCCATATTGGACATGGGCAATAACCGTCCGTCTGATCCAGCTCCAGGTGTTGTCAACCAGTCAAGACTCTCAACATGTATCCATCTTGGACATTGGCAATAACCGTCCGTTTGATCCAGCTCCAGGTGTTATGAACCAGTCAAGACTCTCAACATGTATCCATCTTGGACATGGGCAATAACCGTCCGTCCGATCCAGCTCTAGGTGTTATCAACCAGTCAAGACTCTCTACATGTATCCATATTGGACATGGGCAATAACTGTCCGTCTGATCCAGCTCCAGGTGTTATCAACCAGTCAAGACTCTCTACATGTGTCCATATTGGACATTGGCAATAACCGTCTGTCTGATCCAGCTCCAGGTGTTTTCAACCAGTCAAGACTCTCTACGTCTGTCCATATTGGACATGGGCAGTGACTGTCCAACTGACCCAGCTCAATGTCCATGCAATATCTGTAAACCAAATGTCTCCCACCTAGGCCATCAAGAGGCTCGTGGTAAACAGCTTGGGATCATGGACGGAAAAAGTAAAATTATCTTGTCCTCATTTCAAAATAGGATCATGACGAATGTCAAGTAACTAATATTAAAGGCCAATGAATCTGGTGAGGTTTCTTCTTTCTCCAACTGTGACTCGGCACAATCCACATTTCAAAAGTTGTTAGGTTTTTTTTGTGTTTTTTTTTTTTTATTCTTTGCAATTTTTGTACAGCGTTTGAAAAGTGACCTTCACCTTGGCTAATTTGCTAAATTTTGACAAAATACCACCAAAATCGCCTACAATATCACCATCACACTTAACCCTACTACCACCACCTCCACCTCTATCACTATCACCAGCTAAACCATTACCTCTAGTAACGACCTCCACCATTACCACGCTACACCCTATCACCACCTCCACCATTACTCTGACTACCATCATTTCCACCAACTCCACCATTGTCATTTCTTACTACAAGTGCCATTATAATTAGTCCAACTACCTCGAACTCCACCTCTACCACTAATCCTATTTCTACGACAATTTCTACTGCCACCACTTCCACTGCTACTATCACACGTACTACCACTTTTACTTCCATCGTTAACACCACAACTCTCTACTACTTACCTCTACCAATACAATCATTACTCCACCTACCACCAAACCCCTACTGAAATCTCCTCTACCACTTCCACAACAAACCCTACCACCACCTTCACCACAACAACACTTACACCATTATAACGACGACCATTACTGCTATGAGATTATGCTGTTGCATGAAGAATGATCACTTCCCTACCTACCTCAGAAAACTTGTTTCTCATAAACTAAGATCGCTGTCTGAAGCAGAGCCGATGCTGGAGCTAGCCCTGACAAACTGGGCTGTAGCAGATCTTCGTAATGCTCACCCCATATTGATTGCTCCATTTTTTACGGTAACACACAACTTTATTGTTATGCGCTTCTGATGGATTGTGTGCTCGAGAAACTTCCGCCAGAAATTATAAAGCAAGAATTGTGGGATTGGAGAACGGTCCATGATGGCAGAGGTTAATCATCTGCTACCACGAGATCGTGTCGTTCAGCAGACGAGCTGAGAGAAGAGACGCCACTCTTGGCAAGGTTTAGATTCGTGTCTTCCGTCTGGACGGAAATTGGATTAGCATAGGACCGTTATTATAGCGCCTCGATTGGACTGGTCTACAAGTTAGGGGGTGACCAATTTCCTTATTTTTTATTTATTTATTTGTCTGCTTCGACAAAACTGCGTTCTATACTGTTTTAGTCTTGCTTTGTCTTGATTTTATAAGCTGCTATCAAATGACTTTAAGAACTGGGTCTTTTTTATCCCTTAGTTTGTGTAACTGATTGTTTGTCTATCTGTCTCTCTAACGATCTTTCTATTAAACTTATCATTAATATTTCTATTGAACCTATGAGTGTGTCTGATCTACCTATCTATAATATAATTATTGACTTTTCTCTCTACCTATTTATCTACTATATCTATCTCTCTAGGGAGGAGAGGGAAGTGGAGTATCTACCTATAAATCTATCTACCTATCGATCTAATATATATATCTATCTAGGGTGAAATGGGGAAGTGGAGTATTTACCTATAAATCTATCTACCTATCGATCTAATATATCTATCTATCTAGGGGGGAGGATATCTAACTATAAATCTATCTACCTATCTATCTAATGTATCTATCTATCTAGGGGGGGGAGGATATCTACCTATAAATCTATCTACCTATCTATCTAATGTATCTATCTATCTAGGCGGGAGGAGGATAAGTACCTATAAATCCATCTACCTATCTATCTAATGTATCTATCTATCTAGGGGGAAGATATCTACCTATAAATCTATCTACCTATCTATTTAATGTTTCTATCTATCTAGAGGGGAGGATATCTGCCTATAAATCTATCTACCTATCTATCTAATGTATCTATCAATCTAGGGGGGGGAAGGAGGATATCTACCTTAAAATCTATCTTCCTACCTATCTAATGTATCTATCTAAGGGGAGGATATCTACCTATAAATCTATCTACTTATCTATCTAATGTATCTATCTATCTTGGGGGAGGATATCTACCTATAAATCTATCTACCTATCTATCTAATGTATCTATCTATCTAGGCGGGAGGAGGATAAGTACCTATAAATCCATCTACCTATCTATCTAATGTATCTATCTATCTAGGGGGAAGATATCTACCTATAAATCTATCTACCTATCTATTTAATGTTTCTATCTATCTAGAGGGGAGGATATCTACCTATAAATCTATCTACCTATCTATCTAATGTATCTATCTATCTAGAGTGGAGGAAGGAGGATATCTACCTATAAATCTATCTACCTATCTATTTAATGTTTCTATCTATCTAGAGGGGAGGATATCTGCCTATAAATCTATCTACCTATCTATCTAATGTATCTATCTATCTAGGGGGGGGGAAGGGGGAAGGAGGATATCTACCTTAAAATCTATCTTCCTACCTATCTAATGTATCTATCTAAGGGGAGGATATCTACCTATAAATCTATCTACTTATCTATCTAATGTATCTATCTATCTTGGGGGAGGATATCTACCTATAAATCTATCTACCTATCTATCTAATGTATCTATCTATCTAGGCGGGAGGAGGATAAGTACCTATAAATCCATCTACCTATCTATCTAATGTATCTATCTATCTAGGGGGAAGATATCTACCTATAAATCTATCTACCTATCTATTTAATGTTTCTATCTATCTAGAGGGGAGGATATCTACCTATAAATCTATCTACCTATCTATCTAATGTATCTATCTATCGAGAGGGGGGGAGGGGGAAGGAGGATATCTACCTTAAAATCTATCTTCCTACCTATCTAATGTATCTATCTAAGGGGAGGATATCTGCCTATAAATCTATCTACCTATCTATCTAATGTATCTATCTATATAGGGGGAAGGATATCAATCTATAAATCTATCTACCTATCTATTTAATGTATCTATCTATCTAGAGGGGAGAATATCTACCTATTAATCTATCTACCTATCTATTTAATCTATCTATCAGTCTAGGCGGGGAAGGATGATATCTACCTATAAATCTATCTACCTATCTATCGAATGTATCTATTTAGGGGGAGGAGGATATCTACCTTAAAATCTATCTTCCTATTTATCTAATGTATCAATCTATCTAGGGGGGAGGATATCTACCTATAAATCTATCTACCTATCTATTTAATGTTTCTATCTATCTAGAGGGGAGGATATCTGCCTATAAATCTATCTACCTATCTATCTAATATATCTATCTATCTAGGGGGGGGGGGAAGGGGGAAGGAGGATATCTACCTTAAAATCTATCTTCCTACCTATCTAATGTATCTATCTAAGGGGAGGATATCTACCTATAAATCTATCTACTTATCTATCTAATGTATCTATCTATCTTGGGGGGAGGATATCTACCTATAAATCTATCTACTTATCTATCTAATGTATCTATCTATATTGTGTGGGGGGAGGAAGATATCTACCCATCTTCATTTCATTTATTTATCTATCTATTTATGAATATTTAACTAAACCTCAATCAATCAACCCATCTATCTATTGACTTATAATAAATAAACATCATTCAATAATTAATGTGTCTCTTTCACTCCAAGTTGGTCTGTCTGTCTTGTCTTACTAACTGCTATGGTTTTGTAAGCACTATGGATACTAGCTATAAATATCTGGAATGTACCAATTAAAAAATTCGTTTAGTTTTAATTTTTATTATTATTTTTTAAATAAGCTTAATCGCCCCTTTTTAATTTTCCATCCGTTCAGTTTTTCAATGTTTGGTCAATCAAAAGACATTTTCCACCCGTTCAGTTTTTCAATGTTTGGTCAATCAAAAGACATTTTCCATCCGTTCAGTTGTTCAATGTTTGGTCAATCAAAAGACATTTTCCACCCGTTCAGTTTTTCGATGTTTGGTCAATCAAAAAACATTTTCCACCCGTTCAGTTTGTCAATGTTTGATCAATCAAAAGACATTTTCCACCCGTTCAGTTGTTCAATGTTTGGTCAATCAAAAGACATTTTCCACCCGTTCAGTTGTTCAATGTTTGGTCAATCAAAAGACATTTTCCATCCGTTCAGTTTTTCAATGTTTGGTCAATCAAAAGACATTTTCCATCCGTTCAGTTTGTCAATGTTTGGTCAATCAAAAGACATTTTCCATCCGTTCAGTTTGTCAATGTTTGGTCAATCAAAAGACATTTTCCATCCGTTCAGTTTGTCAATGTTTGGTCAATCAAAAGACATTTTCCACCCGTTCAGTTTGTCAATGTTTGGTCAATCAAAAGACATTTTCCATCCGTTCAGTTGTTCAATGTTTGGTCAATCAAAAGACATTTTCCATCCGTTCAGTTGTTCAATGTTTGATCAATCAAAAGACATTTTCCATCCGTTCAGTTGTTCAATGTTTGGTCAATCAAAAGACATTTTCCATCCGTTCAGTTTTTCAATGTTTGGTCAATCAAAAGACATTTTCCATCCGTTCAGTTGTTCAATGTTTGGTCAATCAAAAGACATTTTCCATCCGTTCAGTTGTTCAATGTTTGGTCAATCAAAAGACATTTTCCATCCGTTCAGTTGTTCAATGTTTGATCAATCAAAAGACATTTTCCATCCGTTCAGTTTGTCAATGTTTGGTCAATCAAAAGACATTTTCCATCCGTTCAGTTGTTCAATGTTTGGTCAATCAAAAGACATTTTCCATCCGTTCAGTTGTTCAATGTTTGATCAATCAAAAGACATTTTCCATCCGTTCAGTTTGTCAATGTTTGGTCAATTAAAAGACATTTTTGGTCAATCAAAAGACATTTTTGGTCAATCAAAAGACATTTTTGGTCAATCAAAAGACATTTTTGGTCAATCAAAAGACATTTTCGCTACGTTATCAAAGCAAGTGCATTGAAGCATGGCCTTTTAGTTGATAGAACAGTTTACCTTTTTAAACTTAATTCATGGGAAAAGCAAAATTATTTCGAAGATGGAATCAAGTTGGTTAGCCCGTTGATATTATTGTGATGTTAGGCCTTTTTGAAAATCAACTGGCCCCCCGGAACAGAATGGAGCTAAATAGGTGAGACCCTAACCTGGCATCCTGACAGGGGCGTGCTCGAACCAGCACAGCAGATTAGTGTGTATCTCAGGGCGAGCGTTCTAACCACACAGCCTAGCACTGGCTGAAGACTTCCTCTATACAAGGGGCGTAATCGTTAAATCTTTTTAGCAACATTGCCTTACTTCCCTTTGATGTAGAAAACTGATCAACCTGGCGGTGACCTCAATGCTGGCTTGTACTCTCTCTCCATCCCAATCCCCCCTCCTCCCCATAAAAGCTGCAAAAAAAGAAAAAGAAAATGAAAGGAAAAAAAAAAGAAAAATTTATGCATCTATCTTCCATCCTTCTTAAATAATTGCATATCCTTCAATTTATCTGTTTATTCACTTAATTCTCTATCAAAGTAGCCTGTCTGTGGGGTTGTCAGCCTTTATTTAGATCTATCTATTTTCTCTCTTTTACTGTTTGCCTGTATATGAATAATTCAACCAAAATGATTATATTACGATAGTATAATATACATAAAATGTATGTGGGTATTAAATAAATGTACTGTTTTCCTTTCTGCCTTTATACCTCTCCTTTTCTGTATTTGCAAGAATTAGTATCTACCAATGAAACTTCTTCTCTGACATTATCTATCAATCTTTTTTTCTACGTCATTTATCTACCGGTTCATATCTCGTTATTGCTTGAATTGTACCGAAATAGTTTCAAATATCGTAACATTTATCTGCATATCTACCTATCTGGTAATAGTTTTGTTTGTCTTTCTTCCTACACAAATGTCTGCTTGTCCGCCAGTCTGTTTTCCCCTGTGTAAACCTACAGTCACGATTCCTTTTATTGCCGTTATCCTGAAAGTTATGTCGAGTGTCAGAACCAAGTAACTGGAGTCAGTTGGGGATCAAGCTGTTGACTCCATCCCTGCAGATTAATTTATAACTGTGGAGTTTCATCTCAATCAACAATGTATGTTTACCTTCCAGTGACGCCGGGCGGCCATGTTTGCTGAACACTCCACACCTGTAAACTTTATGTGCGCAACGCTTGGGGTAGCATCTCACCGTGGGAAATGTACGTTTTGACGTAAGCGGTGAAGGTTAAAGAAATCACATTTGTTTTCCTTTCTGAGCATATTTTTTGTGATGCTGATTATAAAATGGCTGACTTTATCGATCATCTTTTGCATTTGTCGAAAAAAGCTAAACACAGGGTTTTGAATATATCGCAGCAAACCATGGTCTTCATTCGACCATTCGATCTACAATGGAGGTGGCAAAACCTACATTCCTCTTCCTGGTGTGGATTGAAGTTACCGTATTTCATTTATTGTGACTTGTGACATTGCCAAGTTATCACCGTATTATCCAACATCAATCCCTTCATCAAAATTTACTGGCTTTCACCATAGTTTCCCGCTAGCTGGTTTTCCAAAGAGAAACGTCCAGCATAAGATACAGAGTATAGCCATACAACGAGTCCAGTGAAAACATTTGCAAATGATTTTACGCGACTTTAGCATCTCAATGGTTGTTGGGCTCGTCTCCACGATAACACAAACACGCAACTTAGACTTGTGCAATTTTCTGAACAGGGTTTGGTTAAACACTCGGTGGTAGTGTATACCAACCTGAAATTACAACAATGAAATGTTCCAATCGCTTTATTTGCTAAAATCATAGTATTCCAGAAGGTCAGATAATTGTGTTTCCATCTGAGCTCAGTTACTAAATAGTTTCAGACTGTGTTAGCTCTGTGACGAGACCTATGCCAAGATTACTGTGTTCAAACAATGGGTATGGCGTTATTGTAACTACGCAGTCATAGTCATTCTTTCTCTCTCTCTCATTCTGTCTGTCTGTCTGTCTGTCTGTCTTTGTCTCTGCCTGTCTGTCTGTCTCTGTCTCTGACTGTCTGTCTCTCCCCCCCCCCTCTCTCTCTCTTTCTACCTTACTATCTATATAGCTATCTTCCTATGTCTCTTTCTCTCTCTCTCTCTCTCTCTCTCTCTCTCTCTCTCTCTCTCTCTCTCTCTCTCTCTCTCTCTCTCTCTCTCTCTCTCTCTCTCTCTCTCTCTCTCTCTCTCTCTCTCTCTCTCTCTCTCTCTCTCTCTCTCTCTCTCTCTCTCAAACGAGAGAGACTGGAACGTCTTTACGGTGTCATAAAACAGTTTGATTCCTCTCTAACCCAAGGCTTATCAGAGAGGCCGGAATAATTCAGGTGGGACTCGGCTACAGAACTCCTTGTGTTTTATATTGGTTTCCAAAGGAGACGCTGTGCCGCCCCACCAAGTAACTCGGTGCTCTTCAAAACACCTGGTATAATCATACTGTACAGTAAGCCTCGATACATAATCAAGCTAAGCTAAATCAGGCTTATCCCTCAACGCTGTTTCCTGGAAATCAATTCTCTGCAAAAATCCCGCATTGGTATTTATTTATTGACTTGCTTGAAGAAGATTCAGCGTATCTTATACCTGATCGTTAAGCTGAGGGCCAATTACAAGGATGGTTTGTATT